>OZ005743.1:93451927-93600885 GCA_963930735.1 Dioctria linearis | reverse complement strand
TGATATAATCACTTGTCTTAGTTGCCTCCTAGCTAAATCATCGGCCACATGGTGGAGATCGTTTATCTGGTGTGCTATTTTTTGTTGTCTGTCTATTAACATAGCCAGCGATTTTTGAATCTTTTCCAAGGTAGTTTTTACAACACTAATTTGTTGTTTCTCTAGCTCGGCTAGGGCTTGTGTATTCGATTCAAGTTCTTCTAACCTGCTGTAAATTTCTTACTCGTTATTGCTGTCCATAGTTCCAAACAAATAGTGCATGGCATTGCCTATTCCATCAAGTAACGATCTGGCCTTGCGTTTTCCTGGTACTAGTTCCTTTATAATTTCCGTGCGCTTTCGTACGCTGTCTATTATAGAGTGTATGTGTAGTTGCTGCACGCTACACAGGTCTTCTGGGTTTGTTATATTTATGCAGAGTTTATGCACTAAGTGCTCTGCATATTCTGCTAGCTTCATCTGGGTATCTAACTCATCCAAGTCTATCTCGGTGAGGACATTCCAGGTGTCATGATATACCATGAGATTTCCCAGGTCTTCGAAAAATATACCCGAGCCATTTAGCGGGGTCATTACATAAGGTTTGTCAGTGATTGTTCCACTTGTATACTGGATGAAGAGGGCAACTATGATGAATTTTAGCGCCATTTCTGTGGACAATTCAGAAGAAGAAAACAATCCTTTAAGCATATTTGTACGTGCATTGTGCCGTTTTGAATTGGGTAGTGGAGTGACTCCACCGCAAATGTTTATGGGGGTGTATTGAAATGAGGTTTAATGGACACTGTAGTAGGGATTTCAAGTTAACCTGGTGCATTTGTATACGATATATTTTTATTCATAATATGGTTTTAAACGATTATTATGTACCGTTACGATACGTTTACCAATTTTGATGGTGGTATTCACATCACTTGGTATTGCGATTACCTGATATGGTCCTACCCAGATTTGAGAAAGCTTATGTTTTCTGCTTTCATTCTTGATGAGGACCTTGTCTCCTACATGGAAAGTTAGGGGCCGTACTGTCTTATCGTAGTACCCCTTTGAGCGCTGTTTACTTGCCAATAAGTTCTTTCGTGCCGTGGCATTGGATTTTGGAGCTTATACTTCAATATGTGATAGTAGCTCTCATGATTGTAAACGGGTTCGGGATCCCGTTTTAAATTTGATGGGACATCCGCTGTGAAGCCGTATAGGCAGTCCATTGGGGTAAGTTTAGTACCCTCGTGTACACTGTTGTTATACACGAACAAAGCAGTTCGTAGGTATTGGTCCCATATTTTGGGATTTTCATCTACGATTGTTCGCAGGTATTCTATCAAGGGTCTATGTGCACGCTCCAGTGCTGCATTAGACTGTGGGTGGTATGCTGAAGTCTGTAACTTCTTTACCTTTAGAAGCTTACATACTCTTTTGAATAATTCACTCAGGAAATTTGTTCCCTGATCGGTGAGTATTCTTTTGGGTATGCGATAGCCCGTAACGATTTCATCAAAGAAAAATTGCGCTACTGTGACTGCTTCTGCATTAGGTATTGCATACCAGTCGATAAATTTTGTTAAATTATCTTGGAAGGTCAAGATATATTTGTTACCTGATGTGGTCTCTTCTAATGGACCTACAATATCGAGGTAAACTTTATCGAACGGTTGTTCTGCGATGTCCGTGATAACCATTGGCATTTTATATTGTGGAGAAGCTTTCATCGTCTGGCACTTTGGGCATTTTTTAATGTGTTTCTTGATGTCGATAAGCATGTGTCTCAACCAATACTTGCGTATTATGCGTTTGTAAGTTTTTATGACACCTTGATGGCCACCAAATGGAGAATCGTGATAATCTTTTAAGATTGTTCGGATCTCCGTGGGGCTCGTAATAACTTCGGGTGTCTTGCCAGTACTTACTTTTTGCTCAAGCGATGCTGGGTTTAGTTTTTCCCGCCTCCGTGTGTTGAATTTCGTTTTGGTGCACTTTCGTGTGCTCTTCTGTCTCCACACTGGAGCAATTTAATGTCTCTTGAGCCTTTTGCTTCTGAGCTCGAGTCACGACGAAAGAATGAGCGGATTTCTTTTTCTTTTTATTATTTGTGGAATCGTCTTCCTCCAAATCTGAGTCCATCGTGTGGTGGACTAGGGCTTTTACCGTTAAGGTATTGCTAAACTGTCTCCGTTAATGCTTAAGGGATGCGACTTAGTGCATCTGCATTAGTGTTGTACTCCCTGGTTTATATTCGATGTTGTAATCGAATTCAGATAATTTGTGGTGAAATCTCACCATAGGGGAAGTAGGGTCTTTCACATTAAAGACACCTTTGAAAGGTTTATGGTCAGTATAGACCGTGAATTTCCGGCCTTGAAAATAGCACCTGAAATTCTTGGTAGCCCAGACAATAGCCAATAACTCATTCTCTATAGAAGAGTAATTTCTTTCGGCTTTGTTTAATGTGCAGCTTGCATAGGCAATGGGCTGGTCCTTTCCGACTTCTCCTTGAGAAAGAACAGCTCCTAGAGCCCCGTTACTTGCGTCTGCAGTAAGATTAAAAGATTTCGAAAAATCGGGATAAATTAAAAGTGGTTGAGAAATTAAAGCATTTTTTATGCTTTGAAATGCTTCTTGACATTTCTCTGTCCAAGTGAGTTTTACATCCTTTCGGAGTAAATTTGTGATTGGACGTACAATTTTGGAGAAGTCTGGAATGAATTTCTTGTAGTAATTGGCGAGTCCTAAAAATGACTGCACTTGCCTTCCCGTTCTTGGAACAGGACATGTTTGGACACAGGCCGTCTTACTTGGGTCTGGTAGGGCTCTTTCGCTAGAACGTTTATGTCCAAGGTAAACAAGTTCTCTTCGTAGAAACTGGCACTTCTCTGGCTGCAGTTTTAAGTTGTTCTCTCTCAACTTATGGAAGACTTTCCTCAACTTTTCGTTGTGGTCATTTAAATTTTTACCAATGTCATCTAGGTAGACAAAACATTCGAGGCCTTGTAGGCCTGTTAAGACGAAATTCATTAGGCGTTGAAATGTGGCGGGGGCTCCTTTGAGCCCGAATGGCATACGTTTGAACTCATAGTGCCCATAACTTGTGCTGAAAGCAGTTTTATGTCGATCTTTTTTGTCGACAAGAACTTGGTGATAGCCGTTGGCCAAATCGAGTGTGGTGAAATACCATGCGTAACCTAGTTGGGGTAGCGGGAATGCGTCTCCAATTGTCTTTTCGTTTAATTTACGAAAATCGATAACGACGCGCCACCTTTCTTCACCGTCCGGTCCCGCTTTCTTGGGGACAACTAGTAGAGGTGAATTTCAAAGGCTTTTACTAGACTGGACTATCCCGCTGTCTAGCATTTCTTTTAGCTGCTCGTTAATGACTTTCCGCTGTGTTTCAGCTAAGCAGTACATTTTTTTATTGATTGGTGCGAAATCTTGCACCAATGGAATATTATGCGTTATCGCATTTGTATAGGTGAGTTTGTCACCTTTGAGGAAAAAGATATCATTATACTCTTCGCACAGTTCTGATATCGAAATTTTTTCTTCCGCGGTCAAATGAGGGTCTAGGCTGAGTTCCTGCACTAGCCTAGAAATACGCGGTATTGTTTTATGTCGTCCGGAATCTCATAATCTGGGTATAGATATCGTACATGTTGCAAAATTGCTGATTTTTCAGCTGAACCTTGGGTTGACCTTTTCTTCCTGTTTAACTTGTTACCTGTAGGTATATGAGGCTTATTTGATTCCTTTTGAGGCCTTATTTCATTATTTTTAGCATGTTGCAGGGTATGTGCTTCCTGCTTTATTGACGGCTGAGTTTGGTACAACTGTGTGGTCTTTGCCTTAGGTTGTGTGATATACTCATGCGCGTCAATGCTACTGCTTTCTGACCATGTAGAATTTTTTGTGTTGTGTGACGGTGGAGTAATATGCACCTTTAATATAGGCTTGAGCGACTCGCTACCGTTCTTATATGGCCGTTGTATGTTTAATAGTGATTTATGCCTCCGGATTTTGGACGGAAGAGTTATATGCACCTTTATGGAAGGATTTAGACACTCAATTCCCTCTGTTGTGGTGTTTGGTATTGCCTCTTTATTTGGTATGGGAAGGTGCGTTTGGTTGTGGTCTTTTGTCTGTGTTAATGGGACTATGGTGTAGTCGTTTATTGGAAATAGCTGTAACTTTAAGCTATGTATGACTACTTGATGACTGTTAGCGTTGAGAATACTAACCAGTAATAATTCTTCTCCAGACGACAGTAAACTGTTTGCCAAGAAGACTCCATCGCTTATCTCTTGTGATAAACAGAGCATTTCTTCTTGAGTTTGAAACGGGACTGGGGCAACAATTTGAGAGCACGCAGGTATGCAGATTGGTTCCTTAAAGGTAACCAATTGCTGCCTGATTTCATCGGTCTCTTGTTCGCCCAGACGGATTTTTTCACATTCCTTGGACTCTTTTGGAGCTTGGCAGCCAGCTTTTCTCGTTTGAGAAGCCTTGAAGACACTGCAGCTGGATAGTTCAGCCTGTTTAGACTCTACCACTTCTGCAAGTGTTCTTACTTCGACTGCTTTTTCAGAATGTAGCTTGTTCGTTTCAAACATCAATGGCAATGCAAATTCATCTGGATTAGTCTCCGTGCGAGGAAACCTTAGTGCCTTATTAGGACCCTCAATGTTACAGTTTTTGCTAGGAAATCATTTCCTAGAAGTCCATCATCGGAAAGGCCAGGCAAGTTCTTTACGACTTGAAACTTGCAGGGAATTTTGTTTTTGAAAACGAAGTTTCCCTGCCAATTTCCCAGCGTCTTTCCGGTACCAAATGGGGTCTGAAGTGTGCATGCCGCATTGTGGTTAATTTCTTTGAGATCTTTTAATGACCTTTTCTTTATTATACTTACCTCAGCGCCTGTGTCTACTACCAGTTTAGTTTGGCCGTTCAGGCCTATGTCTAAGGGAAGTTTTACTGTGGCGACACTGGAATCGGGCTGCTGAGGAGACCCTATTTTATTATATGGGAGTTTTATAGTCGAGCCGGGTAGTTTTGGATCGACTGTACGTCGTTTCCCAGACTCAGGGCCTCCCATTTACGTTTTTGTTGGCAGTTATTTACTGCATGTCCAGAACGACCACAAAATTCGCAGTTTTTACGCACGTTATAGACTCTTGAGTTTTTATTGGGGTTTTGCGGCTCTCTTGGACGTTGGTTTGGTGGTCTATTATTGTTGTGTGGTGTCTGGAAACTATTGTTGGTTCTTCTGCAGTCACGCACGTAATGGTTATACATTTTACAGTTCACACAATAAGGCGTATTTTTCCTTTTGAGGCAATCAGCATATGTGTGGCCTCTTAGATTACAAAAACTACAACTGATTTTATTTAAATAGGTATTTTTATTATTTACATTATAAATTTTATTTGGCTATGTTGCTTCCTGTTTAATAAATGCTGTGCCAGCCTGTGTGAACTGTGACGTTGGTATGTGAGTACTTGGGTTAATGGGCATGTTTTGACGGGGATCCTGGGAGTAGGATATGATGCCAGGATTATATAAGCTTTGATTTACTAGAGTACCATTCTGAGTTAAATGTGCGTTATTCGGTACACTGGTACAAGCAGAATGTGGCAATGTATTCTGCATCATATTTGTTTGGAATTGTCCTGGAGGGTGCAGGAATAGAGCACATTTCTGGACACGATCCATGTCAAGTGCTCTTTGTACGAGGTCATCCACCGTGCCGTCTCTCATGGTCAGAAGGTATTGGCGCATATACGGGTTATTGAATCCTGTTTTTAGTGCGTTTTTCGCGAAATCTTCCAGCTGCGTTCTAACAGCTGGTGCTGCTGTGGCTCCGTATTTGCATTCTACTGCTTCATTGCAGAGTGCCAGCATTTGTTTTACTCGTGCCGTGAAGGCTGTGAGGTTTTCCAAAGGGTACTGCCTGGTAGTGATTAATTTATTTACCAGTACCTGGTAAGTTTCCTTAGGCAGGCATGTGCGACTTAGCCGTTCTTCTACCTCTTTGAAGGTAGTAGGCATATTTGAGGCGAAAAGCTGGTAAGCTTCTCCTCGAAGTATGGTGGCGAAGATTTGTAGGAAAGCTGTTAACTCTTCCACCGAAATGCACTGAATCACTTGTCTGCAGCATCCTAGGAAAGTTTGGAGCTCAAGACTCAATTTTGGGTGCTGTTCTCCAGAGAATAGGGGAACGAGCTGGGCAGTTAGCTTTGCGATTTTTGCGTAATCTGCCATGTTTAAATTGGGGAATCTGAAACTAGAGTTTGACACTTTTGGGGAGCTGGTTTCTTCTATGCTGGTTTCCAGAAGGGAATCGCCCAGCCAATTCAATAGGATTTCACTCACGGTGGAATCACTGACACTGTCTTCAATGGCACCTTATCTTAATTCTACACTATTATTTGCAATTTCTGTTTCGAGAGAGTGCGAGAGTTCCCCAAACTGCTTCAAGCTTTCTTTAAATTTTTCCGTACTTCCTTTGAATTGCGCGATTTGCTCAAGCCACCGTTCACGGGACTTTATGAGCTGTTTATCGATAGAATCGCACTGTATAACAGAAAGTTCGGAGGAGTCTCGCACTTTCCCCACTAGATATTTTAAATAATTTTCTAAATTTATATTAGAAGGTCTTACTTGTTGGGGACCTGTAAGGATTGTCCCACTCCTGAGTTCTAGCCCTTTTACTGTTGATATTGTTGGGGGTGTTTGCACTCCACCCTCTGTTGCGGATGTTGCTCCCTCGTGGCCTCCTTCGTTCCGGGACGGAACTTCCTGTGCGTCGCCCGGTGAGGAAGATTGTTGTGGAGTTGGTTGAAGTGTAGTGATTTCCTGCGGCGTTTCTTGGGGGGAGCTTTCTTCGCTCATGGACCACCGTATGTAAAATTTGCAGCTAGGGGGGCTTCTGCCGTCTTACTTCCCTTGGTTCAAATTGAGAGGGGGGCTTATTGCCTTCTTCGAGGTCCCTCTCAATTCAGGATCGCTGGTGTTTTTCGGTTGAAGTTCTTTTGCTGCCGGGGGGGGCCGTGGCATTCTTAAATTCCCCTGGATAAAAGCTTAAAGGGGGGCGCGTTGCCTACTTCGAAGTCCCTTTCAGCTCCGGATCGCAGATAGCGGATGGTTTCCAAACTTCCTTCCTTCAAGTGAAAATTTCAAAATTTTGGGTTGTGGACTTCTTTATCCTGGGCTGGGATGAAGCCCGCTATTGTCCCACGTAGGCACTTTGTGCTTTGATGAGGGGGTGGCTGGGTGTTTTTCAAACAGAGGCAGTTAAAGCTGTCCGACCCCAAGCGTTGGGAGCCGACAAGATCGAAATACTCCTGAAGACGGACTCAACTTCAGGCGGAGGGTAGGGTGTCTTGCCCAGTATTCGATCTCGTCCTAAACTCCATCTTGATTCGTAGGATAGGGGGTTTTCGAGCGCTTATATTTCGTTTGTTTAAAGTAGGCTTCCTCTCTCTTACCGGCTGCGCCAATTTTGTTACATACCTTTTTATTTCTAATTTATTCTGTTTGACAAACTTTTCTTCAATTAAACAATTTTTCTTTTCGTATTTTATTTTCACAAATTTTCGTCAATTAATTTTTTTTTCGTATTTTATTTTCACAAATTTTCTTCAATTGATCAATTTTTCTTTTCGTATTTTATTTTCACAAATTTTTATTTTTTAAAATAAATGTTTCCACGGACAAATTTTGCTGAAGGCGAAATTTGTCGTGGGGTTTTCTGAAGCAAAACGACTTGGGGTGAATTTGAAACTTTTGTTTTTCCCAAGTCATTTTGTGGCAATTTTATGTCTGGGTGCCTAAGAAATTGCTGAGGCAATCTCTTCCACTATGTATGAAATTTTATTAGGCACATTGGTGCTCCCTTCTCGGCGTTTTTAGCCAATCGCTAAGGCGTTGTATGTGTACTGCGGTTTACATATACAACATAATGAATGCCTTACGCAGAATTCTCACTGGGATAACAGCTGCAACCCAGCAGCCTCAAGCGCAACAGTTCTATCAACAAAATACGCACGGTTGAGAGATACTGGGATGATATTCAATTGCTACAACTGCTCCCTATACATGACTACGCCGTCATCCCAATAGGAGAAGCCACTGATACACAACACGTTCTCAATCCAAATAAATCGCAAGCGAGTAACACGAACATCAGTGAGCTTCCCAAGGTGGAACAGAAGTCAGGCAAGACTTCTTTTTTCAGAATACCTAGACATAAGCTACTAAGGAGGCCCAAGAGCCCTATACAAGACGCGTGCGAGCTCAGTAAGACCCGAGTTAAGGCAAAAATGACCCCACCGTCCAAGAAAATAAGTTACAAAAATTTTACATGGCCCCATAGCCAAATTAAAGATGCGAGCGAGCTCCAGAAGCCGACAAGCAAAATGCAGCTGACTCCTCCATCCAATATACCTAGACGTAAGATAACCACAAGGATAAGAAGCCCAACAACAGGTGCGTGTGAGCTCAGTAAGACCTATTCTCAGGCAAAGACGACTCCACCACCCAACAAAGTTCGTGTTAAGAAACAACAAGCCCAAGTGGCCCAAGTGGCCCAAGAGCCCCACCAACAGTGCGTGCGAGCTCAGTAAGACCTATTTAAAGGCAAAGTCGACTCCACCACTTAATAAGAATAGCATTAAGAATAAAAAGTGGCCCATGAGCCCGATAAAAGATGCGTGCGAGATCCGTAAGACCTCATTGAAGGCAAAGTTGGCTCCACCGTCAAATATTATTAAGAAAACCAATTTTTCAAGGCCCATAAGCCAAAAAACGAATGCGTGCGAGTACTCGGACCAATCAAAAGTACCCATAAAACATGGTACTCCACCATTAAAACTACAGGAAGCCCATTCCCTGCCATCTAGTAATGTAAGTAAAACAGATAGTAAGTACACAGCTACACAAAGTGAGAAAAGAAACGTAAGCTTTTCGGAAAACACAGCTATCTTACAACACGTAAGATAATTATTTCCGGATCAGGAAGATCCCACACATACTCCGCGAGTCAACAAGCTAGACCAAGAGCTCAGCCTAGACCCAAATCTAAATGCGGAAGAAAAAGCTTCGATATCCGAACTCTGTTATGAGTACAACGATATCTTTTACCTTAAGGGTGATAAGCTTACGTATACAAACGCTATCACCCATAACATTCCATTAATACAAGATCAGGCCCCAATAAACCAAAAAGCCTATCGATTACCAGAGACCCAGGGACAAGTAATCAACGAGCAATTAAGAGAAATGCTAGACAACGGGATAGTCCAAAATAGCAAAAGCCCTTGGAATTCACCCTTATTAGTAGTCCCCAAAAAGGCGGGACCCGATGGTGAAAAAAGGTGGTGCGTCGTTGTCGATTTTCGCAAATTGAACGAAAAGACAATTGGCGAAGCTTTTCCGCTACCACGAACTAGGTCATGCCAGGTACCTTACCACCCTCGATTTGGCCAACGGCTATCACCAAGTCTTAGTCGACAAAAAGGATCGACATAAGATCGCTTTTAGCACTAATTACGGACACTACGAATTTAAGCGTATACCGTTCGGACTCAAAGGAGGCCTACAAGGCCTCGAATGTTTCGTTTATCTCGACGACATCGTCATTTATGGTAAGAACCTAAATGACCACAATAATAAGCTTCGCAAAGTCTTCAACAAATTGAGAGAAAACAACCTCAAACTGTAGCCAGAGAAGTGCCAGTTCTTGAGACGAGAAGTTGTTTACCTAGGGCACAAATGCTCTAGCGATTGTGCATTACCAGACCCCAGCAAAACGGCCTGCGTCCAAACATTCCCTGTTCCTAGAACAGTACGACAAGTTCAGTCCTTTTTAGGACTTGCCAATTACTACAGGAAGTTCATTCCGGACTTCTCAAAAATAGTTCGTCCAATTACGAATTTACTCCGCAAGGATGTAAAATTCACTTGGACCGAGAAATGCCACGAAGCATTTCAAAGCATTATACATGCCCTAATTCCCCCACCACTCTTAATCTATCCAGATTTTTCTAAACCATTCAATCTTACAACGGACGCCAGCAACGAAGCATTAGGCGCTGCGCTTTCCCAAGGAGAAGTGGGAAAAGACCACCCTATCGCCTATGCAAGCCGAACGCTAAACAAAGCCGAGAAAAACTACTCCACTATTGAAAAGGAGTTATTGGCTATAGTCTGGCGAACTAGAAATTTCCGATGCTACCTCCAAGGCAGGAAATTAACGGTCTACACTGACCACACAAGCCTCTCAAAGGAGTCTTTAATGTTAAAGACCCAACTTCCCGTTTGGTGAGATTTCACCACAAACTGTCAGAGTTCGATTACACCATCGAATACAAACCAGGGAAGTATAATACCAATGCGGATGCATTAAGCCGCATTCCACAAGTATTACACGAAGACTATACAGGCAATACCTTAACTGTACAAGCCCAAGTGCACCACACTATGGACTCTGATGTGGAAGAAAATAATTTCCCAAATAAAAAGAAAACAAAGAAACCCGCTCATTGCTTCGCCGTGACCAGAGCTCAAAAACAGAAAGCCCAAGAGGCCAATACGAGCCCCAGCGCTGAAACACAGCTCACGGCAGCGGAACATAAAGAAAATTAACCACCAGAGGCAGAAATACAACCCCCGGCTACGCTTGAACAAGAAATATGTCCAGTCAAGGCACCTGAGATAATCACGAGCCCCAAGGAAGTCCAAACAATCCTAAAGGATTATCACGACTCTCCTTTCGGCGGCCTTCAAGGTGTCATTAAGTCCTATAAACGCATTAGACGCAAGTATTGGTGGAGACACATGCTTAGCGATATAAAAAAATACATAAAGAAATGCCCTATGTGCCAAACAATGAAGGCATCTTCACAATTCTAGATGCCAATGGTAATAACGGACATCACAGAACAACCTTTCGACAAGGTTTACCTCGATATAGTAGGTCCACTAGAAGAGACCATATCAGGTAATAAATATATCTTAACTTTTCAAGATAACCTTACCGAATTTGTCGATTGGTATGCCATACCTAACGGAGAAGCAGTAACGGTGACGCAAATCCTTTTCAATGAGATTGTCACGCGTTATCGCATTCAAGAAGGTCTGCAAACTGCTAAAGGTAAAGAAGTTACAGACTTCAGCATACCATCCACAGTCTAATGGAGCACCAGAGCGTGCCCAAAGACCATTAATCGAATATCTGCGTACAATCGTAGAAGAAAATTCCAAAACATGGGATCAAGTCCTACGAACCACTGCATTCCTGTACAAGGACAGTGTACACGAGGGTACTAAATTAACCCCAATGGATTGCCTTTACGGCTTCACAGCGGATGTCCCATCTAATTTAAAACGGGATCCTGAACCCGTTTATAACCACGAAAGTTATTACCATATGCTAAAATACAGATTAAAAAATCGTATGCCACGGCTCGTAAAAATCTTTTAACCAGCAAACAACGCTCAAAGGCATATTACGACAAAACAGTCAGGCCTCTCGTTTTCCACCTAGGAGACAAAGTCCTCCTCAAAAGTGAAAGCCGTAAACACAAACTGTCTCAAATCTGGGTTGGCCCATATCTGGTAATTAATGTACCCAGTCCAACAAACACTACCATAAAAATAGGCAACCGGCAGGTTGTCGTCCACAACAAGCGTTTGAAGCCCTATTATGAGTAGTATACTGGTACATATATCTTTAGCAAATAAGTTAAGTCCATACTAAATTCTGCAATTAAATTAAGTGCTATTAGAATTAACACAAAAACTTCCAGTATGACTAATTGACTAACGAAGCCTATCCTTCATTTTCTACAGAATATGAAGCACATATTGGTGTTAATATGCTGTTTCCATCTGGCAATGGGACAAATACAAACGGAACCCTACACAATAGGGCCCCTAAACAATACAGGAATACTGTATGAGAATCTAGGAAAATTACAAGTCTACCATAGTACTTGGAACATCTTAACAGAGATCAATCTAATGGAACTGGACAACCAGACACTTATGGCAGAACAGGCGGAACACTTAGTTCACCGACTATGTTCAAATCGCTCTCAAACGGATGAGCTATGCCTGGATCATCAAAAACATGTTCATTCTCTCTTGGAAAATATCAAGAGAAGAACAAGTGTCATTCGGGAAGTGGTCCCAAAGTAAAGATCAACAAGATCTATCTTTGATGGAATAGGGAATGCAATGCACTACCAATTCGGGACCATGGACAGCACTAATGAACAAGAGGTATACAGTCGACTCGAGGAGCTCGAAACAAATTCAAAAGCACTAGCCGACCTGGAAAGACAGCAGATCAGTATAGTCAAAACTACACTACAGCAAATTCAAAAGCCATTGACATCTCTGCAGGAAAGACAACGTCAAATAAATCTCCAGGTAAATAGAATGCAAAACATAACAGATGATTTACTGATGAGACAATTGAGACAGGAAATAATTTCAAGCCTGACCTTACAAATTGTCGAGATTGAGTACAGGCAGCAAGCCTTACTCGACATAATAATCTCCAGTAAAAATCACCAGTTGCATCCGCTAGTGGTGTCTCCCAAAAGTCTATTAGAGATATACCACAAGCCCCACGCTACTTGTCCAGATGCACAAAATTGTCTCTCCCTGTTATATCAGACAGCGGAGACAAAGGCTCGTCTAGTCCAAGACAAATTAGTCATTCGAATACAACTTCCGAAAATTTTAATCTACCACAAATGAAGTTGTATAGAGTACACAGTTTTCCCATACATATTAACAAAAAACAATCATTGGTACCCGATATACAGTACTCGCACCTAGCGCACCAGGTACAGACACAGGATATTCTATTATTAAAAACACAAGATCTTAAAAGCTTTAAAAAGATCACTCAATATTCCAAAGAGGACACTTACATCGATAAGCTAGGCATTCCCGTAACAAAGGCAACTCTGTCCAAAGAATGCATAGTGAAGCTGCTCTTTAATCCATTAAAGGAAGAGCCTCAGTGCCAATTCAGAGCACAAATACCTCCTAGAGACCTGCTTATCAAATTAAGTAAACCCAATTCGTGGATATTCTCGTTGATAGAACCTACAATTGTACACCTCCATTGTACCCAACAATTTTTAATTTCAAAGATTGAAGGTCAAGGAATAATCACTATCAACCAGCCCTGCCAATTGCAAGTATGATCCCAAATCCTACACTATGAGTCAGATAATATCCAGCCATTGAGTCTCAAAGTACCCAACTACTTTCCGGACATAGCTCCATTAGAGCAAATAGTAGATAAATATCTCAATAAAACCAAACAAACGGTACAGTCTGCAAAAATACAGACAGAACTATACTCAGGAGATGACACTAATAGCATCATCCTAGAAGGTACCCAGTCATTAAAAGAACTGGACGAAAAATTAGAAAAAATAGTTCCTCATATCAGTCACCACCCTACACATGTACTAGCTGCAACATCAGTATCCTTAACTGGTGTTGTCATCACATGTATGGTACTGTACCTGGTCGCCAAATGGCTAGTCCCATTCATAACAAAATTTCATTTACGCAAACCTATAAAAACCCCTGAGGTGGAGGAACAAATCGAACAAATCGAAATAATAGAACCTACCTCTCTCAAAAGGACCCGCACCTTGCCACCTACAAGGTCAGTGCAAGTGGTATAGTGTCACCACTTCAAACGGTCAGAAACACTATCACTAATATTAGAGCATACAAAAAATAAATGTAAGTGGTTTCTACAAACCCCAAAAAACCAGTTAGTAGTAATAAAATAATAATAAAAACAAAAGGGGAGAGGACATACATAAACAATTATTAAAGCATAGATGTAAGGAAAACTAGTTTAATAAAAAACATATATGCATATATTAATATAAACTAAAAACAAAAGAAAACGAAAACAAAACCCTCCCCCGCTAGTGTTAAATAATAATTAAAAAATAATAAATAACATAAAAATATAAATATTATTATTATTAGCCTAGAATAAAAATTTAATAACGACTAACTTTAGAACGTAACAAAACTACAAGATTAACAAAAAAAAAGATATATATACATAAAGTACAAAAAAAAAAAGTAGAAATTAATAAGGTAATAAAGGAATACAGTAGAATAGTAATAGATATTTAGAATAATTAAAAAAAAAAATTAGGAAATAACAAAAGAAAATTTTAAACAGAAACTAAGACAATATGTAAACCCGAAAACCTGTGCCGAACCAACCAATAGCCGAACACCGATATAGCCCCAACAACAACTTCCCCTGAGAATTATTCCTCTTCAAAGAATAATCCTCTTTTTCGCAGGGGGAAGGATTGTTGTATACCTAAAATGGGTTAAAAACGATAATTATAATTAATAATTGTCATTTTTAAAAAAATTGGAGAATATTCATAAATATTTCATAAATAGAAATAAGCTAATCATGCTCAAAACATGGTTAGCTTATCTCTCTACAAGGCGAAGAAATTGCCATCAGCAATTTCTTCAAATTCCTTTGCAACAAATAAAAATATTTTTCCCACAAAACGACTTGGGAAAAATAAAAGTTTTAAATTTCAACCCAAGTCGTTTCAATGAAAAAAAAGCCCCACGACAAATCTTACCTTCAGTAAGATTTGCCGTAATTACGATATGTATGCACATATATACATACATACATACATACATATCGGGCGCATGAAAATTTTACGTCGGTGAAGACTGAAACGATCAAGTCTTCACCGAAAAAAGCTCTTATCAGCAAATTGT
This sequence comes from Dioctria linearis, assembly GCA_963930735.1. Classification (NCBI taxonomy): domain Eukaryota; kingdom Metazoa; phylum Arthropoda; class Insecta; order Diptera; family Asilidae; genus Dioctria; species Dioctria linearis. The sequence continues at coordinate 93,586,095 of OZ005743.1, read as the reverse complement.
CGCGAGCTGCATACATTGTGATCGCAACAATTTATGCACGATAGCACGACGATGCGATGGTTGGATTTATGAAAATATCAAATTTCAATTCCAACCATCGTTCGTCGCGATAATTCTGGGCATGTTTAAACATGCCCAGCGGTAAATAATTTTCTCAGGATAGGAATGCTAATTAAGAACTTTCCTATCCTGAACAACTAGACTTGCGATTAAAAGAATCCAAGTCGAGGACAGTCGGTTTTTAGCATTGTATTCGAGCAGACTAACGGTTTGATTTTGACGGAAAAGTACACAAAAATTACGGTTCGGTTGGTCACGGGAGGCGGTACACTAATTGTTACCTAAATTGTCTCAATTACAAACAAGTAAGAAATCAGAAGTTTAGATAAGTTGTTTTGTTAAAATAAGGATAAAACGAAGTTGGTTAAGAAAAGTTTGTGAATATATTAAAAGAAAATATAAAAAAAAGGTGTGTGAGTTATCTTAATCGTGGTTTCCCGAAAAAGAGTGGAGTGATTGCCTTGGGCTAAGGTGAGTCCCGAAAATATACAACAGCTGGGATGGAGCCAGTTCTGAAATTGTTGTTTGGTGGTGCAGCTGGATATGATGTTTTTATTCATTGGTTTTATATTGCACATTGCAAATCAATGAAAGCTGGGTTTTGGTCGTCCGTTGTCCCGTGTTCGCTAACAGAAACGTGACCATGCACGGTGTGAGAACGTTGCTCAACATAATTTCAGCACGATCGAAGGTTCTTAACATATGCTATTTTAATGCGAAAAGTATTAAAAACAAAATCGACGAATTAAGAGAGGTTTTTGTTAGTTCCGATATACATGTGATTTTCGTCACGGAGACCTGGCTACATAAGGACATTGCCTCCGCCTTAGTTAATATTCATGGATATTTATTGCACAGAAATGACAGAACTGATCGTGTCGGTGGTGGGGTAGCTATTTATGTACGTGACTTCTTAAAATCGTCAATAACAAAATTATCCGCACCTTTGCTACTTTTTGAATTTATATGTGTAGAATTGAAAACGTGTAATGATCAATGTCTCTTAGCCTGTGCTTACAGTCCACCAAACAGTTTCAGTACTGATAATTCTGCTGAATTCATGAATGCTATCTCCCTATGCACGCATCGATATAACAAGATTGTGATAGGTGGAGACTTTAATGTTAACCTCTTACGACATTCTGGGTTGAGCGACGCCTTCTTGCACATGTTTCAATCTATGGATCTTAAAACAGTAAATGCTTTACCTACTTACTACAACACTACACATCCCTCGCAATTAGATCTTCTTTTAGTAACTGATTTACACTCAGTACTTTTTCACAACCAATTAAGTTCGCCGAGTTATTTGGACCATGATATATTGTTTCTAACCTATGATGTACCCATCAGCGCACGGCCTCATCCTGTCACTATACAATTCCGTGATTAAAATCACCTTAACGTTCCCGCTCTTCTGCGTGATGGTTTAACACTGTACAAATGTTGACGAACAAGTGGATATCTTTTATACCAACTTACATTATTTATTAAATAGGCATGCTCCTTTGCAGTCACGTCAAATTTGCCCTAAATATCGTTGTCCTTGGTTTTTCGACGGAAATAAGAGTTTCAATAGCTGAAAGGGAGTTCTTGTACCGTAAATATAAAAGGCTCAAACCTGATACTGCAAAACAGATGTATGTACGTGTGCGGAATCTAGTAACATCAAAAGTTCGCTGTGCAAAGCGCCGCTACTATCATGAAAAGCTTGATCCCAACCTGTCTCCTAAACATTTCTGGGGTAACTTGCGTAAGCTTCAGATAAAAGGAGACAAAGCAGTAGATGTCTGTAACTTCAATGCAGATGAGTTAAATGAATACTTCATCAATGCTAGTAATACGTTATCGTCAACCAGCGGATCTTCTGCAGATAATGTTGTACCTGCAATGCTAAATGATGATGGCTTTAGTTTCAGAAACGTCGACCAAAATGAAGTACTTAGAGCCATATCCAAAATAAGATCTGAAGCTACTGGTCCCGATAATCTCTCTCCCTGCTTCTTGAAGATCTTGCTCCCGATCATATTGCCTTTCGTAAACCATATTTTCAATACCAGCCTGACCTCTGGGTTTTTTCCTACCAAATGGAAAGTAGCAACTATACTTGCTGTTGCAAAAAAGCACTCGCCAGAATTACCATCAGACTTCCGTCTTATCAGTCTTCTCTGCTTTTTATCGAAGACTCTGGAAAAGCTTATGACATCACAAATGTTTGGTCATCTTGAAACTGCATGTTTCCTGTCATGCTGGCAATCTGACTTTCGTCGTGGATATAGTTGCGAGACAGCTTTGTTAAAGTTGACTACAGATCTCCGTTTTGCACTTGATAATAGTAAAATCTGTTTGCTGTCGCTGTTGGACTTCTCGAAGGCTTTTGACAGTGTGACTCATTCTAAATTACTAACAAAGCTTTTCTCTATGTATAGCTTCTCTTCGTCAGCCATCGCAAGCATAAAGAGTTTTTTGTCTAATAGGTTCCAATAAGTATAACTAAAGAATGATTGTTCTAAGATTTTACCATTGGTCTGTGGAGTCCCACAAGGCTCAATTCTGGGACCATTGCTATTTAGCTTATATATAAATGATCTCCCTAGTGTTGTTAAAGATTCAAAAGTACATCTGTATGCTGACGACGTCCAAATATACCTTAATAGACCGATTGGTTTGATCGAGGATGCGGTACAACGTATGAATGACGATCTTCAACGAATTTACTCATGGTCAATCGAAAATAATCTGGCACTCAATGCCAGTAAATCTTGCTGTATGTTGCAATATAGAAATGACATTGATGTAAATGGTGTACCTCCGATAACTCTAAATGATTCTACTTTACCGTACATGATAACAGTTAGGAACCTGCTGAATGATCATATGACCTGTTGCGACTTAATAAAGGCTCTTATCAGCAAAGTCCATGGCTGTCTTCGACAGTTATAGTTGACTGCAGTGTTGTTATTCATAAAAACCAGATTTAAGCTTATAAAAGCCTTAGTTATGCCACATTTTAGTTATGGTAGTCTAATGTTTCCGTCACTGGACTCTGTATGCAGTCGCAAACTAGACGTAGCCTATAATGATTGTGTACGTTTTATCTATGGATTGCGACGTTCTGTATCAGCACAAAATATTTGGATGTTCCATTCAATCGCAAATACAAGAGTTTAATCTTCATGCATAAAATTATATATACGAAAGAACCTAGGTATCTTTATGAATATTTAAACTTCCTCCGTTCTGAAAGGCACCGACAGCTTCTAATTCCTCGCTTTCTCTCTGTACTTGGGTAGCGCTCTTACTTTGTGCATGCAACAAATATCTGGAATTCTCTACCTGCGGGTATTCAACGGACGACCTCAGCTAGCCGATTTAGAAATAGTTTAAAAATATTTTTGAATAAATCCCAATGATTAGATTACATGTGTGTTGCTGCTCTTATTCTTCACGGTTTGTTTACTCCTTCCACGTCCGGCACATCTACCTCTGAATTGTTATATTTTTGCTAATTAGTTAGTAACGTAGTCACTTAGCTTTAATTATATTTTTGTTAGATTGAAACTCAATTAAAACTATTATTATGTAGTTATTAAAATCAATTGTGCAAACAAAAAAGATTGTAAGTCTTGTGTATTGAATTGATATCATGAAGCTCCCGAAAATAGTCTTACCAAAGTTCCATGGTGACTATTTGAAGTGGGGACCATTTTACGACCTTTTCAACGATGTGGTACACAAACAAGCAATGGTCGACTCGCAGAAAATGTGGTACTTAAAGAGCAGCTTATCGGGAGAAGCCGAAAAACTTGTGCGACATCTTACCATCTCAGATGCAAACTACACTGCCGCATGGACGATAATTAAGGAACGTTACGAGAACATTAGATTGGTGGTAACTGCACTGTTGGACAAATTACTGTCACAAACAACAGTAAAGTATGAGAGTGCGCCTGCAATTAAGGCGTTACACGACATAACGCAAGAATGCCTCCTTGGCGTAGAGAATTTAGGAATTAACACAAGCCATTAGGATTCACTGTTGTTGCACATATTGGTCAAGAAATTGGACAGAGTAACACACACGCTCTATGAGCACTCTCTAACTCAGCCCAGAGCATTGCAATCACTCAAGGGCTTCCAAAACTACTTAGAGATACGCTTTAAGACCTTGGAAGCTCTAGGAAATAAGGGCAGATCAATGGAAGATTCACATAAAAGGACAACCACCTCCAGGTCTTTCACATCTGTCTCGGCTGGACCAACATGTACTCTGTGCAAAGGCGATCATCAAATCTTTGGCTGCCAGAACTTTATTCAACTAACGCCACGCAAACGGTTCGGCGTATTTAAAGATTTAAACATTTGCATTAATTGCCTCAAGGCCGGACACAGGACTTGTCCATCAAGAACGTGCACAAAATGCTCTAAACGACACAACACCTTACTGCACCTTATTACAGTTCGACTACTCTGTGCAAAATCTATGTATCTATGATGTATTGTCAACAGGTCTTGCTCCAGAGAAATTAAGCGGGTCAACATTATGGTTTTATGGTCCCATGTTTCTACATGGAGCAGCATCAATATGGCCCAATCCATACAGAAGCAATGATAAAGATTACATAGTCGAACATAAGCGAACTGCTTTGTCACCCCCAGCTCAACAAGTGTCATAAAGGCAATCGACCATGGGCATTGATTCAGAATGGTCTATATCTTAAGAATTAGATGAAGCTCAAGCATTAATTATAAAAACAATGCAGAGCAACCTTTCATGCAGGACATTGCAAATATAAAACGCTATAGTGAGGTGAGTAAAAACAGTTAGTTAAGCAGTCTAACACCATTCCTGGATGACCGTTACATTCTGAGAGTTGGTGGACGATTACAAGCATCAATACTTGGGTTCGTTTCTAAGCACCCTATGCTACTACCATACGGAGATCAGTTCACTAAACTTCTTCTTAATGATATACACAAGGAGAACCATCATGTAGGACCACAAACTCTTCTCGCAATGGCAAGACAAAAATATTGGCCACTGAAAGGAAAAATCCTGGCTCGCTCTGTTGTCCAGCATTGCGTTCATTGCACAAGAGCAAACCCAAAGATGCTGTCGCAATTAATGGGAAACTTGCCCGCGACCGTGTGCAACCCGCCAGACAATCGTGAACTCGGGGGTCGATTTCTGCGGATCCATTTGGGCCCATTTCAAAATAAGAGGAAAACGACCACAAAAGACTTACATAGATGTTTTCTGCTGCTTCGCGACCAAGGCCACCCACCTAGAAGTTGTAAGTGATCTCACAACACCAGGATTCATTGTAGCACTCAAAAGGTTCACGGGACAATGGGAGCATTGCCGACAGATTTATTGTGACAACGCCACGAACTTCGTGGGCGCCAGAAACCAACTCACAGAAGTACGAAAAATGCTCTAAGGTGAAGAGATGGATGGAAAAATAGCAACAACTTGCAGCACAAACGGCACTGATTTCCATCTAATCCCTGCCCGAGCCCCACACTTTGGCGGCCTATGGGAAGTAGCTGTAAAATCAGCCAAGCATCTCTTGCAGCGAACACTAACCTCAGCTTCGCTGACCTATGAAGAATTAGAAACCAGCGTCATTGAAATCGAGGCAATTTTGAATTCACGTCCGATGACGCCACTATCGACGATTTCCTAATGTCCTAACAGTATTGACCCCGGGTCACTTGCTCATTGGAGAACCTCTGACTAGCACAATGGTCGCAACTGCAACCTCGCAACACCCAAACATCATCACCCGTTGGAAACTCGTTTGTCATCTCAAACATGAATTCTGGAGAAGATGGTCTAGCGAATATCTAAATCAACTACAGCAACGGTACAAATGGAAGCAACGCTGCCACAATGTTCAACCCAACACAATGGTGATTATCAAAGAAAACAACCTTCCACCCCTCAAATGGCCGCTCGGACGAATTGTGAAAACATACACAGGACCCGACAATTTGGTACGCGTCGCTGATGTATGCACTACAAATGGGACACTACGACGCGCTATTCACAAACTAGCGCCTTAACCCATGATCGAGGATCACGAAGAAGATGAAATCGAAACGCCTAGTTCAAACACCATAGATGATATACAAGCACAAGGAACTACTCGACCAGCGAGCTGTCAAGATAACCCACATCGCAGGTCAATTTCCATTAATTCGACATCGAGCCAAACCAGGGAACTTCTGCAACAGACACAGCTCTTAGAAAACGGCAACGACGATCCGTTGGATCAGCATTCGTTTCAGTGCTCCTTGTCTGTCTCACAATCTCGACAACTAGAAGTGCACTGGTTGAAACTACCCCTTTCATGTCACAGCCAGGCATTTATTTTGAAGGCCTAGGCTCTACCAACATAGTATCCAGCGAGTGGAACCTGCTGGTATATTACGACATGCAACCATTCTGGAAAGAGTTCGATGCACTCGTCAACTCCAGTCGCATACTGAAAACCGTATGTGATCAAATAATTGAGAGGAATGCATGTGAACAAATCATGGAGCACCTTCAATATCTATCCAAGGAACTCTCAGCAAATAATGAACTATTATTACCCATAAAAAATAAAGGCGGAGCAAAAAGAGGTGCCATGAATTTCATAGGTAATATCGCGAACACCCTTTTGGGAGTGTTAGACTCTGAATATGCAGAAGCCATGTCTAAAACGATCAACGAAATCAAGCAAAACGAGAATCTCTTAGTAGCCCTTATCAACAATCAAACTTCAATCATTGATGCGACCATCAACATCATGCGGAAGAACCAAGATACGATAGACAAGCAGTTCAGGAATTGGGAGATTCATATGAACAAGATTTCTGCAGAAATTAATGGTGTACACCAAGACATTTATCAGGAGAAACTATCAAATGTTTTCATCACGTTGGCAATGCAAGCCATGTTGACAGCCTCAAATTTTTAAAGAATCCAAGGCGTCATCCTAGACGTATTAGTGGATACTCATAACGGAAAAATCAGTTCACAACTGATCACGCCAGATCAGATGCGACAGGAATTAACCACAATCAAGGGTCATCTTCCTTCATCATTAAAGCTGCCACTAACAATAGATGACGTCTTGCAATTTTACAATTTAATGACGATCGAAGGAAGACCAACGGCCGAACACATCATCTTTAAACTCAGACTCCCTTTATGTACACTCGAAGATTTTGAATTGTTTAGCATCATTCCCGTTCCGACATTGATCAACAATACGTTCTAAGCTATACAACCATCATTCCCATACTTGGTGGTGAATCTCCATCGAGACCAATATTACCCGCTCTCTGAACATAGTCTTCAGGTATTTCGCACCATCACCAGAGGTCGACACTTATGCAAGCAAAATCATCCCATATAACACAAGGGATCTGCCCTCGGTGCTTGTGAGATAGATTTCATCAACCGCCGACCACAATCCCCCACATGCAAAATTCTTCAAACGGGAGATGGGCCACACTGGACTCAGCTTCATAACCCAAATGAATGGCAGTTCGCCTTGAGAGAAAAGACCACAAACAATGTCGTATGTGAAGACACAGTCAACCAAATGGTTATCGAAGGATCAGGCATTTTAGACTTCAAAATGAATTTATCATCAAACAGCCTCTGGTCACCATACGTGGCCACAATACGTTCCCGATCAGCTCAAGGATGTCGTACACACCTACCACAAATCTAACTCAACGGGTGAAATTGGAGGAACCTCTTCCTAACATATCAGACGGACCTGATTTCAAACCGCAAGGGACAGAGTTAGAATCCATTCAAAAACAAATTCAACAGCTCCACATCGATCTTCCAACAATTCACCCTCACGATGTACATCAGTTTGCTATTGGCTATACGGGTTTGGCATTGGTACTTGCCATTATCATCTACATAACTTGGACTTACATATCCCGCATTTGTTCCCGGACGCCAACTAAGCCAACCCCACAACCGAGGCGATACATCTGTCAAACGGATTGCACCCCAGATCAAGATGAAGAAAAACAAGTTCCCGATTTCAACATAGATTTCAATAGTTGAATTCATCATTCAATATTTTTCTGTAATTGACATAACATCAAAAAATATTTAGATAGTACGCACATATATACATGTACAAACTTATTACAGCAAGAATTTCGCTAGCCTCATATTCTAAGATTTTCACATGGGTTCACTTGTATATCTTCTTGCATTTCATTTTGCATATCAGCAAAATTATTCTATTTTGAAATGATAAAGCTAGACGAAAGTCGACACCGCTGAGATAATTGATGGAATGTTCGTGAGAACTTTGTGGCTAGGGAAATTCTTTAATTCTGTGGTAAGTTATTTATGAATTTTTGTATTTAGCTAATTAGGCATTTTTGTAATATTATAAAAAGCGAATTTCAATAAAGAATTTGTTAGTTGCTACGATACAGTGAACCAAGACTTTTTATTTTACCTTAAGTGAGTCTGCTTGAGGCATTGTAACTCCGACAGCTTTCTGGTGTACCAGTTTAAGAGCCGCTGCACCCACAACACTACTTACGGTGTAACACCCTAAGTTCTTCGCAGCAATATCGAGGCAAAAGAGCCAAGAACAAAACAGTCACAGTTAAGAGCTAATTGTATGCAGAACTTCATGGCCTTTCCAACGAATGCTCAACCTGTCCCCCATTCTATTCTCAGGAGTTATTAGGGTCTAAAATAAAACATTTCGGATATTTGTAGTTTTTTTTTACTTTGACAGCTATTTTCTTTTGCAAAAAGGTCGTTAACATTCCTTTTTTTTATAAAAACTGTAAACTCTCCTTTTTGTTTGACGTATTACACCCTATGTGCTATATGCATCATTTATCATTTATTTACTTATTCACAGATAGTGTGCATACATCTCTTTCATTTATTTAGAAATGTATACTTTGTTTCTCTTTTTTGCATTCTACAATATTAGATGAGCACTTCGATGTACATAATGAGTATCACGATGAGCTTATTAATGAGTGTCACGATGAGCTCATTAATGCGCACAGCAATAAGTGTCGCGATGAGCTCATTTATTAGCATAACCACGAGTGTCATGATGAGTTCGTAAATGAGAATCTGATTTTACGATTGATTTCATATATTTTTCCCGAATTCAAACTCCGGTCTCAAATCAGCTTCTGGGAGAATAAATAAAAAAAATAATTTAAAATCAATTCAATTTTTGCTAGGAGAAATGTCGTCTGACACTGTGATAATGACAAAGAAAACTATTTGTTTGTTGCTGGTTTAGTATATAGGGAGCAGCATCATAAAATTTAATAAAGCCTTCGATACGATTTACTGAGTCCTCATCGGAAGGCTCATCGGGACTTAATTGGTGCTTTTCAGTTAAATTAGTATTGGTTTACATATGAGACAAGGGAAAACGGTGAGCAATTTCTACCAGGGATACTTACTAGGATTTATAAGTATACAACATATGATACGTTTTGACGAAAGGCACCCTATCCTGGGAGATAAATCATGATGGGCTCATCGACGAGCTGGTCATGAGTAATCAGATGAACATCCTGCTGAAATAAATTTATTCGCGTTCGAATCAAAACCGGGAAAAAATCATTTATTTACTTATTCACATTAGATGAGTATAATGAGTTTCACGATGAGCTTAGTAATGTGCATGTCAATGAGTGTCATGATGAGTTCATAAACGAGAATCTGATTTTACGATTAATTTTATATATTTTTCCGAATTTGACACTGAGGTGTAAGGATATGGACATATCGTCTTGTTCAGCATATGGGCGACAGTCTTTCCGCGGAAAAACAAATTATAAAATTAACTTAAAATAAATAATAGGTGCTTTCACTTATATTAGAAAGAAAAACATGTATAATCGTTTGAGTGAGGAGCTAGCCAAGTATAAAGAAAGCGATGAAAGGTAAAAGCGTATGGATTTACTTGGTAGACCCAACTCTGGCGGTGGAAATAATGAAACAACAGGATTACATGTACCAGGTATGGGTTTGAGATTCATCCTTCAAATTCTAAAGATGACAGTTTAGATATACAAATGATATTTCTTCTGAAGAAATTGTAGAATATTTTTCAAACGCTGATGAAATTGATAGGTCTAAAAATTATGAAATAGAAGATTTAGTGTCACGTTCGGAAATTTGTGTAATAATCTAAAAATGGGCGCTCGCGTGCAAAACTCCGTATGCTCTGAAAGATTTGGCTACTTCAGCGAGAGCACAATTAGGAATACTACCATTTTGGTATCCATAATAATTTTTTAACTAATAAATTCAAATCACTTGAAAGTACCAACCGCATTCACAGTGAAATAGGAGTAGGTGGATTCTCTCTTTTTAACCTAATGGCACCGTACTGTGCACCAAACTTGGAAACACAACAAATTAACCATACTCGTGAACTCCCAAAAGGCCGCTGTTTAATTGCTCTGTTGCAAATGACGTGAAAATAATAACGCGGACGAAGACACCGGGTCATTATGACCCGGATTATATCGAAAAATCATAATTAAAAGCATTATCTTATTTTATTAGCTTCCTCAATAACACATGCAAAATAAAATTTGCAATCATAGCTTTGATATTTTTCTTTTTTAACTTTTTGACGCTGTTTCATATTTACCCGCTTTGATTTGACGAATGTTGCTGCGCGGACGGCGTCGTACTGAGAGCACTGGCGGTATGAGTAGAGGGGGGGGGGTGTATCTCAAGCTACATAAATGTTCAAATTTTAGGGTCAGCGAGACTAAAAAATATCGCCGTACTAAATTGCATCAGGTGAATATCACCCGGCATCATTACCGCCGGGTTAAAAACACCTTCGGAATATTAACCGTGCGATGGCAGAATTTTTCAAGTGCGATAAAAGCAAAGCCTGAAAATATTGATACTATAGTGTTAGCTTCAATCATTTGCATAACTTTATTTTATCGTCACAGTCAGAAGCTTATTGAAATAATATCGCTGAAGCTATTCCATCTTCCCCTTGTAAGGTGTTACAAGTCTTTCCTCCTGAAGAAGCTAGAAATCCAACAGAGGTATCGAGAGCATTAAGCAATAAAATTAAAGATTTAATTAATAGTGTATAATATTTACATATATATGTATATATGCTTGCAATAAAATTAAAGTAATTTCTTCGTAAGTAGGCTTAATTTTCAACTGCCATTAAACTAAATCAAAGTTTTTATTGTTTTTGTATACTTATTATTTTCACTCCTAACTAGTTTCTACATAAGGTTTAATACATCCGTTCAAATTTTTTTTGCTTATCCAGTGCACAAACTAAAAAGTCCTTAAATTCATCGATAAAAGGCAATGTTGGTGGATCTGAAGTAAGCTATTGGGCACTGTTTCTGAATCCTTTTGCAGCGTCTTTAATTTCATTAAAAGCTTCTAAGTCTGCTGTCAACATTTTTTGTCGCAGGCTGGCTCCTTGCAGGTGGAGACAGTAATTAGCCAGAATCCGAAGATGAACGAGCTGAGATTTGGTCTTGGGGCTGTTGCTGTGACATCCCCTTTTTTGCTGATGAAAGAAAGACCGTTGTCAAAGTAGGGAGAGTGGAAGTGGTGACGATAATCTGACTGCTCAATCAGAACGCCAAAACATGCCTCAATTTTTAATTGACTGTTTTGTAAGTTTTTGAGTTTTGTTACCAACAATGCGACACTCGATTATCCTAAAAGAAGTATATTAAATCTATTGATTAAAATAGGTAATACAACAAAAAAAAACTTCTTCTGAAAAGGTTATCGCTTATAAAATACATCTTATCTGCCAGAAAGAACGATTTTTAAATCAGGTGATGCCCTGCACCATTTCTTGATAATATACACTGTCTGTTTTCGAAATGCATCAAGCGTCGTTTCAATAAATTAAAGTGATTTTTGGCTTCACAACATATGTGTTATTACAATAATTAATTACAAAAGATTATAATTTGTTTACCAGAACAGCCTAACTTCTTGCCTGGTTGGGTCCATTGTGGTCGGTTATGTCGGTTCTTTTGCTAGCTCTCCACTAAAATTCCTTCTTTATTTTCTGAAAATTAAGAAAATATTTTTAATATGCTGTTTTGAATTATGACAGATCTATTTACCATCCCAATAAACATCCATTTTTTAATTAAAGCGATGTGATGCGTTTACGTCAATTAAGTTGGGACCGCCATTTCATGGTAGAAAAGTTTTGAATACCCCAAAATTTAGGGCTCAATTAGGGCTAATTTAATGCCACTTCCCCGAATTTAACGTTCTAGTACTTTTTAAAAAAATCCATGAATAATCAAACTTTATTAAAAGTTAGGACCACCTTTACTGAGAATAGGTTAAATAGTATTGTTATAATAGTAGTTCTTTAATAAAAAGATTTCTCTTTTGGATTTTTTACCGGGTTAAACTTAATTTTGTTCAAGAAAGAATTTTTTGGGATTCTCCGGGATATAGCAAAAGCTAAAAAACGTTCTAATTTGTTATTTCATCACACAACTCATTAATTTTCGGTGACAAGTTTCAAGTCTTGGTTTGACTCATCAACAGGTCCCAAATAGCGAAATTGGGTGATTTGAAAAACAAATGAAAAAATGAAAAAAAGAAGAAAGAAATGAAAAGTTTGAGAAAAATAGAAAAAATAGAAAAAACATTTTTTTTATTAAAAAAATGTAAAATTTTTTTTAAAGAAGCAGATTCATTCGAAGCGAATCGAACCCGTATACGCCACGTAGTGGGCTGAAAAACAAAGAAGAAAAGGAAGAAAAAGAAGCATTTCGTGTCAGCAGAAAACCTTCCACTTATCGGTGCAGCTGGGTTTTCTGCCTGCTGCAGACGCTTGAAAATAGATCAAACTGATCTCCTCTCATATAAACTCAGAATAAATTCTGAGTGTGAATTATATGAGGAAAAAAACACTCCTATACAAGCCCATTTGTTTTTCAAATCACCCAATTTCGCTATTTGGGACCTGTTGATGAGTCAAACCAAGACTTGAAACTTGTCACCATAAATTAATGAGTTGTGTGATGAAATAACAAATTAAAGTAAAAGTTTTAAAATAAAAATGCTCCATCGATGTTAACCTACACGCTACCAAAATTTTAATAATACTGTATTTTCAGTCGGATTAAATCTGTGATGAACAAATAATACTGGAAAGGAGTTGAATACTCAAATCTTTCCCGAACTGATAAAGGTTAGTAAGGCGTTATCCACATAAATGTACAGAAAATATAATTTATTTTACTGTTTTTCTATAGTATTTTTGATGCCTAATCTCCAACAAACCAACTAAGAATCCATGAATCAGCAGTTAACTATTGCTGAGTGAATTAGCGAAATGCAGATACTAAATTGGTGCCCAACTTAGAAATATACATTCAATGCCTTGAACACTAATAGAATATCACTACGCTAAATTTGGGTTACCATACTTCCTGTTTTCTCTACGAGTATACTCCAATGTCCTGCTGAGTTTCATAATGTAAAACATGAGAAAGATTAGTTTTTGAACCCTGATAAACGCTTTTCGCTATTTGTCAAATTACAAAAGAATTTACGTTAAATTTGTGTGGAGGTACTGATTACATTTACTCTCTGCAATTTATTAAGTTTTTGTAGCTTTACACCTTTATCAGTTCGGAAAAGATTAGAGTATTCAAATCCTTTCCAGTATTATTTGTTGATCACAGATTTAATCCGACTGAAAAACACAGTATTATTAAAATGTCGGTAGCGTGTAGGTTAACATCGATGGAGCATTTTTTTTAAGCGTTTACTTTTATGGTGTCTTGGCCTCGATTGATTTCTTACTTTCGGAGAAAAGGCATTAAATTGGCCCTAATTGAGCCCTAAAATATTTTGCAGTGTACACTATTGTAACTTTAAGTAAAGATGCAAACGGTATTCCAGAGCCTGACTGATTCCGATATAAATATGTGTCGTAAATAGGAGCAACATTAGTAATCTTGATGAAATGTTTCAATGGGAGGAGCAATTCAATAATTCCAGTGATAGTGAAGCCAAACAAAAGTAAATTAACTTTAATTTTTGGTTGTGGTATTACGTAATTTCAACTATTAGGGATTTCGCTAAACATGCCCATTTAGTCCAATTTACCTTGAGGCTAACTATTTTGGGAATTCGGACTTTGAGGGCGAACAGAATCGAATAGGTAATTATTAAGGGAATGTTTACGTTATCTTGCCTTGAGCTTGGGAATAGATTTAATTACAAATTCCATACATTTCCTTAAAGTTGACCTCAAAGTTAAGTAAAATTTAGGTAAAAAATAAGGAAATTTCTTTCATATTTAGGAAATTTTCCTTATTTATTTCCTAATTTCTTCTAATTCCTACCAGGTAAATTAAAAAGGAATTATTACGTAATTGTTCCCTAATATTTAACTACAAAGTCAAGATTACTTTGAGGACCTAAATTAAGGAATTATTAAGTAAAATTTCCATGCTAATTAACCTTAAAGGAGAGTGGCCTTTGAGGTTAAATTCTTAAGTCTAATTTACGTAATTTTAAACCAAAATAGGTCGATCGGCCCTCAAAGATAGAAAATTCAGCCTCCAATGTTACTTGGGATTAAATTAGCCCTAATTGAGCCCTAAAATATTATGCAGTGCACACTATTGTAACAATACTTTTTAACCTATTCTCAGTAGTGGTGGTCCTAAGTTTTAATAAAGTTGGATTATCCATGGATTTTTTTAAAATGTAAGAGAGCATTAAATTCGGGAAAGCGGCATTAAATTAGCCCTAATTGAGCCCTAAAATATTATGCAATGCACACTATTGTAACAATACTATTTAACGTATTCTCAGTAGTGATGGTCCTAAGTTCTAATAGAAGATTCGGCATACCCTAGTACAATACATGTTGTTGCTCCATTTGTGGGGATGGTGTTGTTGTCCCACTTAATTTGCTGTTGAAGAATTTGTCTAGAACAGGATGGAAATGCGCCTAGTCTTATATGGATATGTCTAGAAGTTTTATTTTGTTGACAAGCAAGATAGGACTGTGCCCAGACGTTACTATCGCTATTCATAAAGGGCCAGATATATCTCGCCGTGATCATTTAATAAGTGGATCGAATACTCGGATGTGCTAAATTGTGTGCTGAATCGAAAAATTATTTCCGGAAGTTACGAAGGATAAAAGGTGTGGAGTTGTTTGAGGAGATTTCACAACATAATTGTTTCTCGGTGCCACAAATCGATAGTCTCTCGAATTTAAAATGGGAATTTTGGAGAATGCTCTGAAGCTCTACGTCTTTGTCTTGTGGCTTAGCTCGTTTAGTCTAGAAAGCGTATAGGCTAGACATTCGGTATATACCTAATCTATTGTGAATTGACGGACGAAATCCAAATGCCGAAGCTGTCGAGGGGAGGCTTTCAATGAATCTTGCTTAAATGCGAAAGTTAACGGTTTATGGTCCGTGAAAAGGGTAAGATAACGGCCTTCCAGAATATAGCCGAAATACTGTATACCTTTGTAAACTGCTAATAATTCCCTATCGAATGTGCTGTACTTACACCCCGTGGTACTAAGCTTAACTGAGTAAAAGGCCAAAGGTTGCCAATCACCTTCACATTTCTGAAATACAGCAGCGCCGATGGCAGTATCTGATGCGTCGACGAACAACGCTAATGCTGCGAAATCCTTGTGAAAAGCGACGAGTATGGTTTGCGCTAGTCGCTCTTTGGCAAATTCGAAGGCTTCGACGGTTTCCTTTGTCCAATCGATCCTTTTCAAACCCTCCTTCTTGGAACCAGTTTGGTAACTTGTTAAGGCTGCATGGTGCTTGGCCGCCAACTGTAGAAACCGACGATAAAAGTGCACCATTCCGAGCAATCGCCGTAATTTCCTGACATTCGTAGGCATCTTGAATTTTGAAATAATTTCGACACCCTGAGCGGCAACCAAAAGACCTAAAAATGTCACTTCCTTTTGCAAAAATGTTCATTTTTCGACATTGGTTATTTATCCGAATTCCTTTAAACGTTTAAAAACTAATTCCAGCAGATTGAGATGTTCCACTTTGGATTTTGAAGCATTAAGATGTCATCCAAGTAGATGAAACAGAACGGAAATTGTCGGAGAATGCCTTGACTGAAACTTGGGAAGGTTTGCGACGCATTACAGAGGCCAAACGTCATTCGAGTGAACACAAAGAGACCAAAGGATGTGCATATAGATGTTTTCGGAATGTTTTTGGGTTCAAAAGGAATTTGGTGATATGCCTTTTTTAAGTCCAACGTTGAAAAGATGCTGCAATGTTGTCGACGATTTGTGAAATCGTGTATTAGTGGAATCGGGTAGCGATCTTGTATGGTGCGTGAATTTAAGGATCTATAATCACCGCATGGTCTCCACTCGGAATTTTTCTTCTGTACTAAGTATAACGGAGAAGACCAGCTACTGTCTAAGGGTCTACAAATTCCTTGTTCCAAGAGGAAATCGAATTCATTCCGAGCCACTGCTAACTTTTCCAATGCAGGGCGTCGCACCTTTGAGACGACTGGTGGATCTTCGGTACGTATGTGGTGTATGTTTTGATGTACAAGTAAAATTTGTCTCTAAAGTGATAGCCTGGTATTTATGCAATAAATTTTGAATTTCGGGATTGATTGACTGATAAAAAAGTACCGAAAGGGAAGACGAGCACTCAAGGAAGTGACCGGATCAAAGATAATTTTCCTTTTAATGTCCGCCAACAGCCCGTAGTGACTAAGAAAGTTCGCGCCCAAAATTGGTCTGGAAATATCTGCTAAAATGAAATACCAAGGGAACGCATGCTTTAACCCCAAGTATAAAGTTAACATTTCTTGGCCAAACGTGTCAATTGTCGAGAAGTTTGCTGCGGCCAATCGTAAATTTGCCTCCGATCGACGATCAGCCGAATAGGCTGGGAGCACCGAAACAACAGCAACAGTGTCAATTAAAAATGGCTTATTTGAAGATTCGTCAAAAACATATAGACGACTGTTTATAGAGCCACTTCCGCACGCCGTCATCTCCAGAGGGCAATCTAGTTTGTCAAAAATTCCGAAACTATTTTGCTGGGTCCAGCACTTGTATTGCAACGTTTATGCATTTTGAAGCTGCAGGGAGGAACACGATTCTTAGCTCGCTCCCGAAATTTCGCATGGTAACAGCAATATTTGTTTGGCATTTTGACATTGTCATTTGAAGCCTGTGGTCGCAGCGGCGACCTGTGTGCCAGCTCATATCTAGGAGCTAAGTTATCAGTGATTTTTCGACTAGTTTTTCTAAGCTCTTTACTCTGCTAGACAATTTCTCGAAAACGTTTGAATCGTGTCTGGAAGAATTAATAGCATACACTTCTGATCGAGTATTGACTTCGGCTATTCTGCCGGCGCAACTTGCTAGTTCATCCAGCTTCCTGGATTACAACCCAAAATAGCCTGCCTCTGCAAAGGTTGTATCGTTGTAACCAGAGAGATTTCAAGATCTTGTCTCCCAGCTTCAAACCATCCAAGACCCGCATCTCACGCAGCAATTGAGAAGGTTTTTTGTCCCCCAAGGACAGTTTAGTTAACATTTGTTTAATTTTTTGCTCCACGTTACTTGATAACCGAGAAGTCAATCCTTCATTCAACCTAGAATATTCCTCCCCTTCAGGAGGATAATATACCATATCTCTGACTAACCTTACGACACTTGCGTCAAGAGCACTGATGGCATGGTAAAACATAGTTTTTTGTTGGTGTATCCTGGCGACAGTAAACTGCGCTTCCAATTGAACGAATCACAACTCCGGTGAATTTTTTCAAAATGGAATGTTCTTAATTGCAATAGAATTAATGTTTACTGTCTGAGGTTGTGCTGGGTCGGAGGTGTGCTCGTCACTCAACTGCTTGGAATGCCCCTGGCAAATCTTCGAGGGAAAGGCAATGCTCCTTCATTTTGCAAAATCTCGAATTGAGCGGAACAAACTTAACAAAACGAACTGAGAGAAGAGGACTAGGTGATTTACAAAATGTTTACACCATTGTATATCTCATAACCCACAGATTACAACTGTATGTACGTATATATATATATATGATAAACGACAAAGTCAAATAAAAAGCAAGCAAAATTAACTGAATAAATATTCGAGTGTGGTAGAACAAAACTTTGTTAATGCAGCTTTCATTTTAACCAATTTTTTTTTAGAGATACCTCTGACTTTGCAATCTGTTGTCAATCCGAAATTCGATGGTTGTACATGGCATAATCGTCCCAATTATGCATCAAAGCCTTTCTGGTGTTGGAGCTGTTGTCGGCACTGACCGATAGCCCGAGCATTCACCCATACATATTCATCTAGACGGTCAAGACCTTTCTCAACATGTTCTGAGTTGCATCAAGTGTCTACGACATCATACATCTTTACAGACTCCTTACAGCAGCGCTCACAGTGATTTTAGACTGTCTCTTCTTTTTCCCAATTTTATCCCACTTGACAATAGTTATTGAGTAATTAATTTCTGCATATGTATATTTCTATACAATTGTTAATATTTGCAGCATATTACATTATTCGTCTTATATCTAAATAATAATTCAATTCAGCATGTATGTGAACCATATATGTTTGTATATAATTCGTTAATTTTTACATACATACATATAACTGACAAAAAATAGTCACTTCACAGTTATTAGTTGTTTATATAAACATCATTTAATTGCGAATTTTGAACATTCTTATTCAGGGTGAAATCTGTTATAGTATATAATATATGTTAGCGCAATTTTCCTTTAACCAAAATTAACTGCCAGAAGAATGAACAAAATATAATTCCAAATCCGAAGAAGTAATTTAATTTAGCAAAAACTCATTTCATGGGTCAAAAATTATATCCGACCCGGACGAAGACGATGAGGAATTTTACAGTTGCTGCAGAAAGGTATCTCCGGAAGAAATTCCAATGAACACAGAAATAGCACCTAAGCTTTCCTGAAAGTTATGATATCAGTGTTCCAGATGCCTTTTGTTTTGTCCATTTTCATGACAACCGTTGAAAGGATATCGTTGTCCTCTAGGAAATCGTAAGCCGATTAAATACTGTCCATTTCATATTTTCTAGGCCAGAAACGCAATTAAGGAACTTCTGAGCTGGCAAATATAAATGAAAAGACAAGGGACATCGAAGCCCTTTCGAACAAAAAGACCAATTTATTAGCATCCACCCTATAGAGAGTTGTCGAAGGCTTAACAACTTGTTAAAAAATTACTTTAGCCCCCCAGAAAATTTAACTATTTCTGTTACTCATATTTCTGCTAGTGTACAAGATATGCAGATATGATTTTAATTTTTATACAAACTTTTCCTCTTTCCAGATAAAGCAGAAATAGTGTACAAGTTGAAATCGTCATAAACTACCTCATTCAACGCTTCATATCATAAATTTAACTAACGATCGTATCGAG
Organism: Dioctria linearis; assembly: GCA_963930735.1. Taxonomy (NCBI): domain Eukaryota; kingdom Metazoa; phylum Arthropoda; class Insecta; order Diptera; family Asilidae; genus Dioctria; species Dioctria linearis. The sequence goes on along the minus strand of OZ005743.1, from coordinate 93,566,547 downwards.
ACAAAACTTTCGAGCCGGAAACTCAACTCAATGTATGTAAGTCACGAACAAGAGTTGAATTTACGCCGAACAATTTGCAAACAGAACCAATAAGAGATATCCTGCCTAGAGGACGTCGCCTTGCATAATGTCTCGTGGCGGTATGCAAATTTGTTTCGCTATCAGCAATGAAGCTCATTGGTATTAACTTCGCGTTCCAGGATTTCTTTCATTGCCCGGGACACCATGAGGTACAGTTAGGACTAAGAAAAACGTCGCGCGGGCGAGCAAAACACATGTAGAAATCCTTAAACCATTTCCTGGGCTCATTCCGGTCACATCGGCATCAGTCTTGTCCGACGGGAGGCTTACTGCTTTCAGTCTACTACCGTGGTAGTCATTCTTATTTATTTCAACAGGAAAAACTTTTCTGCTTGTGGAGAATGCCAAGAAGTTTCAAGTTCTCATTTTAGTAAAATTCGTGCAACTTTAGTCTTTTCATTGAGGTTTTAAAACAGCATTCTGATTAAAACGTCTTGTTATCGAAAAAACGAGAGTTTCGCCTATACGTTATAAATCTTATTCATTGATACTAAAAACAAAATGGACTGTCTGTAAAAATTTACATGTTTTTTCTTTATGAAAATTGCACGATTGATTGGATGATGGTTGATACTGATGCGTGTGCCTTGCTGAACTAATAATAGAAAAACAGGAAGCCACTACGGGCTGCCAGATTGGATCTTCCCTCTTCTATCATTGTGTCGACAATTCCGATAGCTGGTGTCATTAGCAGCTTGATAGAGATATTCACCTACATTTGTTAAGCCTAGCTTACATTAGTCAAAGTTTATTACACACATGATTAAGTTAGTTCATTTAGGTTAGATATAATTTTAACATACTGCCCGCCTTGAAAGGCCTTATTGGCCTTCAATTACTATTAGTGCGAAGAGCGCATATCTTTGTTATTTGAGTTAAGGCTGAAAAGTTGTTAGGATCCGAGGACATATGCTCTAGAGTTTAGTAGTGGAGTTTAGTATTGTCTCCGTTTGCACAACTAGAGTGTGTATTTCTACATGCGTTAAAGACTGTTGATGTACTACTCTATGAAGATGATATTTCGTAGCTTTTATTGCAGCTTCCCACATGCCGCCGAAGTGGAAGTTGATGAATTCCTTGCTGAATAGTTCAATTATTTTGTTCGTGCCTTCTTCTGACGATATTGCGCAACTGCTTCAGTTCTGAGTTAGCTCCGATGAAATTGGTAGCAATGTCGCTACAATATATGTAACTGCATAAACCTCTTCGGCTAATGAAACATCTAAGAGCAGCAAGACAACTACCTAATGATAAGACTCTAGCGAGCACAAGTTGGACTGCCTTTGTTGCAAAGCATACAAAAATAGGTTAGTATGTTTTTGTTAGTTGCTTGCCTCTCAATTTGTAGTGAATAAAAAATGGACCGCAAAGAGCCACACCAGAATTAATAAAGGGTCGAGCTGGTTGCACCCGTCTTAAAGGTAAATCGCCCATTATTAGATGAATACTTGCAGGCCCTGTCTGAAAGCATCGTATTCAAGTATGGACTATTTGCCTCGCAACACTAGCTCCTCTTTGAGGGCAAAATCTTTGTCGAATTGCAGCTAAGAATCCTATGTGCATATTTTTTTCGTGTATATATGTCATTAACGCTTTTGTAAATGGGTGAGACGACGTTAGAACCATTCGATGTCTTGCATCATACATTATTAAAGCATGTTTAAGCCTACCTCTAACACTCATTATATAGTCCGAATCAAAATAAATGGTTAGGTCGATAAAGTACGTAATCTTGGAATTATCCTTAACGTGCATATGACATGTTGTGACCACATTATTGCTTGTTTGGCTAAAACGCTTGTTGTTATTTGCCAGTATTGTAAGTGTTAATATGCGTCTAAAGCTGATACAAACTCTCCTCCTACAGCTTTCTGTAGTGGACGCTTAGTCTTCAGTCGTGTGGACTCTGTCTGCCACAGGAAGCTAGATATGATATTTCATGACTATATAAGATTCGCTTATGGGCTACGCAGATATGTCCAAATTACACCTTTTAGAAATAAGTCAGTATGCTGCTCTCTCGAACCTCATGTCAAACGAATTAATTTAATGTTTTTGTTTAAAATTATTCACAATGATGGACCCAGCTATCTAGCAGAACATATTAATTTGCTACAGTCTCGGATAGGTCGCAAGGTTTTGATTCAGAGCTACTATACATCTGCCTTGGAAGGTTCCTACTTTGTCCTGGCGTTTCGATTGTGGAACGCTCTTCCATGTAGTGGGAGGCATTCTTAGTGCGTTTAAGAGGCATGTTATATCTTATGTTATTTAATTCTTATTTCTTTTTTTCTTCGATTTAGTCCACATAATATTATGCTTAAGTGAATTTTCATTTCATATTTTCTGTAATTAGTGATAATTAATCTTCTGGACGTTAACTTAGCGTATAATCTTTCTGCTTCTTCATGTTATATTTATACTAATTTTTAGTCTTATCTCTTTAAACTTTCCAGAAGGTAATTTTTCTTAAAGTATTTCTATTTGTACTAGTATAAGATATGAATCTCTTGTTGTACAATAATATAAAATTATGAATAATAATCATAATTGGCAGCATTTGAGGGTTTTATCGATTTTTTCATATAAAATTTCTAAATCATCGTCGCATTTGATATCTTGCTTATGTAAGCTAATAAATAAAAAAAATTATATCGGTTAAAATTATACAAAAAATAAATTCCCTTAAAGGGCCTGTTGCAGCGAAAATCTAATTGTTCGAGTTCTTAGAATGTTAGCTGATGTTACAGCGACAATCAACCTCCATAAAATTGCTATCGATAACGTCATAACATACTGCTTTGTTTAATCTAATAGTTGAATTTTGCATATCACTGGCCCCTATTGCTGAATCGGACGGGAGAACTAAGTTTTAAGAATTCGCCAGTTTGTGATTATCGAAAACGTTCGAAGTGAAAAGAATCACGTCTTTTTTATTATTGAAAACAAGTGATTCGAATACTGCCAATTATTATGGCGTTTAAGATTCGTGACATGAAAGTTGCGGATGTAAAAGACTAAAGAGGTAAAAAGTGCTTATTATATATCACTACTTATTTCAGGAAGTTGACAACAAAACAGAAAAATCCAAATTCTGAACGGTAGGAGCAATATCCTTACTATTTCATTTAGCACATACATGAAATTTGGTTAAACCTAAAAAAGAAAAGATAATATATTTATAAAAAATAAATGGCAATAAAGGTAAAAATAATCAACTTATATGTAGTCCGGTAATCCCAACAAATTTCCAGCTATATTCCTGATTGTTCTCCGTAATATACATAATGATATTTCCTCATCTTCGTCTAAATCAAGAAATAATGAGATTTAAAAATGAAATAATTTTTCATTTTCAGGGTCAATTAATGGTACATCAATATATCGTATTGGACGATATATTGATGTATCGGTATTATGGTTTGATTCGGGGTATTGGGCACCTGAGTCACAACATCCTTCCCCCCCCCCCCCTGGGGAAAAGAAAGTTTTATTCTTTCTAGAAGAGAACTTTCTTTGTCGTAACTAAGAAGTTGTATAAACGGATATATTATTTATACTAAATATACTATAATACATTTTTATTTATATGCTAGAGAGAAACGAAAATTTGTAGTTCTAGAGCTCCTAAACTTAGCATTATTACTACACAAGTATAACCTCTTTTGGGTATTATGTATATACTTTTATTATGGTTCGAACGTATTTAATATTTATTAAAAAAAAATTTATTAAAAGGCTATACAACATTTTTTTTTCTCTCACGTAACTAATTATTGTTTTATGTTACTAATTATTACATGTTATATATATATATATATATATATATATATATATATATATAGATATAAGATCCTTTCTTAAATAAAAGCTTTAAACTTTATTTATGAAAATAGAAAAACCTTAATTATTTATTCATATGTAGTGTTTAGTCTATAGATTCCATTTGTTTTCTTTATTTTGTTTATTAGATTATATATTTGTAGAATGTTAATTTGTAAAGAACCTATTATTTATATTTATTTTTATGTTTAGCTCTTTTTTTTTTATAAATTTTTAGTTTTATGTTCTTTTTTTTCGTTATAGAGTGCGTTTGATTGTTGGGATTAAGGATAGGGGTTGTTGAAAAAAATGATGAAAACTGGGAATAAGAGGATACTGTTGTCTATCTTATGTTTGTCGTAGTTTGTATATTTTAGAACTTTAGATTGGAAGTATGAGTCCATGGGATGCCCATATATATCAATAGTATATACGTATGTAAATTATATTATAAATTTTCTGACTTTTTTCTGGTGGGAGCAGGAGGTATTTTGAAACTCAGTTTTCGTGGTGCTGGTCTAAGCACATCTTCCAGTTTAGGTTCCGGCGGAATATTTTTAGCTTTGCGGGCCCTTGATTTATATTTCATGTATAGACATATGCAGAGAATAGATACGATCAAAGACACTGTTAAATATGACAGTGCGTAATGATGAATATGATGACTATTTATGGGATTGAGAGGAATTAATTCTTGATTTTTTTGGAAACGAATGGATTCTAGAAGTTCATCTAGATCCATATTGTTCGTAATATTCAAAGAATGTTCTTTTATATGCGATCCTAATGGGGAGGACGTCATATTCGATATTATATTGGAAATGTTTATTGTTGGGATAAAATAAGAATTAAATTTAGAAACTTTTACGATATGTCCGTGCAAGATGAATTCTTTGCTTCGTACATAGCAATCGGGATAGATATACATTGTTCCTGTTGCTTGCAAAACTTCTGATCTAATGGAATTTTCGCAAATAATATCTATGTGGATGGAATCTTTTAGGGAGAAAAGCCAAGCGTTCTGCTGCGATAATTGCGTCCAAAAACAATCTTGTTCTAATGTTAAAATTTTACAATCGGATGTAATCGGCTCCTTTTTTATTAAATTTATCTCGCATTGATTTACCCTAGTATTTGCATTTAATATTGGGGATGTGATCTGACAGTAAAAGTGCGTATGATCCAACGTTGCGCAATTGTGAATGGCTTGGACTGTTAGTTCAAGGTAGTGTTCGCGATTGTAGTTGATTAGTATATATTCCTCTGATGGTTCAATATATACGAGCGACTTTTTAAGGATAGTAGGCAATGGTATTGTTTTAAAGATTTGATATGGTTCCTTGAAAGGAATGGGGATCTGAATGCCATTAGTGAGACTAGTGAAATGAGTGATTCCAGTTCTATTGATATTTTGTTAACAAGTGACCTATTTTCCATCAATGATGTGGCTATCTGCACTGATATTAGTTTGTTATGCATGACCATGAATTCCTTTTCAATTGTGGCTTTAGTTTTATTGAAAACATTTGCGGTTGTTTCGACTATCTCAGTTTGGCTTTTCATAAGTGATAGGAGGGAGTTTTGGTTAAGGGTGAGGTTACGGATTTGCTCGTCATAAATCTTGGCATCATCTTCGTCTAATGTGCCAAAAAGATCTTTAGAGATTGAGCCTATAGCATTGAATAGTGTTCTTTGTTTCCTATTTTGAGTTACAAGTAACGTCTTTTTGTATTCTATGTTTGCTAATATAAGATTAATTTGCAGTAACGTACCATTGAAGGTGTGGGCGATTGCTGAATTGCTATTGAGTTTCTGGCAAGTTAATGTTATTTGCTGTGCTATGAACTCGATATTCTGGAATTCGGACTTGAAATTTGTCATGTTATAGTATGTCACTATCCTCCACTCGTTGGTGTAGAGGTTGGCTCTGCCAATTTCCTCAAAATAAATGCCTGCAGCCGCATTTAACTGATTGACTTCTATTCCTGAGCCGTAGACGAAAGGGATGAAAATCAAAATGAATGCTGTAGGCATCATTTTGGAAACCTGGAAAACGATACTCATTAATCATTTGGAATAATTTTTTGGGAAGGATGAAATTACTCGCATTAATCTGTGAAAAGTTTGAAGTCATTATTGTGGACTCTTTTATTTTTGTTGCTGACCTTTATGGTAGAATTTTCGGGGGAATTAATCTCCATTATGTCATACGGACCTGACCATAGTGGTGAGAACTTATTATCTCTCAGTATGTTTTTCAGTAAGACTTTATCAGCACTATTAAATGATTTTATTAGATCTTATTAAATGATTTTTGGACGGAGTTCTTATCGTATTGCAATTCTGATCTTTCTTTATTTGCCATGGCTAAGTTCTTTAGCTATTTTGAAGCTATGCTGTAGAGTGCTTTTAACTCGTTTCCATAATTGTCATAATTATAGCAAACGGTTGGAGATGATTTCAAATTGTTTGGAATTTCGGCTTAGAATCCGTAAAGGAGTTCGCGAGGAGTATAATTAGTACTCGAATGAGGGGTGGTATTGTATACAAACATGGCATAAGGAATCCATGTATCCCAGTCTTGTGGATCTTTTGCTACATAAGATCGGAGGTATTCTGCTAAGGCTCTGTGGCTTCTCTCCAATGCACCATTCGTTTGAGGGTGATATGGGGTAGTTTTGAGCCTTTTAATTCTCAGCAATTTAGATACCTCGGCGAACATGCCACTTATGAGGTTAGAACCTTGATCTGTAAGGATACTTTCTGGAATACCATGTCTACAAACTATCGTTGCCGTGAAGGCTTCCGCCAATGTCTTAGACTCGGTGTCGACTATGGGAATAGCCTCAGAAAATTTGGAAAGGTCGTCTTGGAATGTAAGGATAAATTTATTTCCAGAATGTGAAACTGGAAGAGATCCTACAACATCTAGGTACACTCTTTCGAAAGGTTTGGAGCTAATGCTCGAGATTTTCATTGGAATTTGAGGGTTTCTGGATACTTTGTTCACCTGACAAAGTTTACATTTCCTTACATATTTGACCACGTCGTCTGACATGCCAGGCCATTAGAATTGCTTTTTGATTCTTTTAATAGTACGGGAAATACCTTGATGACCTCCCGCTGGTAATGTGTGAAAATCTTTTAATACTTGTTCGATGTCCTTAATGTCGTATAAATATTTTATTGAATCCTGATGAAGTTGAATGTTTATTTGTTTATTAGCGAAGATCTGGACAAAAGCGTTTTTAATAATTATTAGATTCTGAGGATCTAATATAGGGAAGGATTTATTTATTTGTTTTAACTGATTTGCTTCTGTGTATGAGCAGATTCAGTTAAAATCGTTTCGAGTTCTGATCTATCTCTTTGAGATCGACAAGGTAAATTCGATTTTGAAATGATTATTTTGGAGTCCTTTTTTGTGAAGAAGTTCAGTTCAGTTTTTAAAAGTGGAGATTTATCTGAAAGTTTTAGTTTCGAAGCCAACACTTTTTCAAGTTCTGTATCTTGCATTGCCAAGATGAAAAATCTAGGATTCGCATTTTTAGTCAGTAAAAGAGGAAAATTAGTCTCAGTTATTATGACTGAGGAATTGTTTGATGACGATGGAGCTGGGTTTGGAGTAATAATACTCGTGTCGGGAATGTTCAGATTTGTCTGACTCTAAGCTGATTCCTTGTTACCACATTTACGCAGGTGGTAGGTTCTGCGAAATATTCGCTACTATCTGGAATAGGTCTACTGCGAGCGTCTGCATTTGTGTTGAGCTTACCTGATTTATGGACTATTTTGTAGTCGTATTCCTCAAGACGTGTTCTCCATCTCATCAGTCTTGAGGAGTGATCTTTCAGATTCATGAGCCATACTAATGGTTTATGGTCAGTTGTAATTGTAAACTGTCTGCCATAAACGTATGATCTGAATTGCTCAACTGCGAACACGAAGCAAAGAGCTCCTTTTCTATTGTTGAGTAACGACTCTCTGCACCATTGAGAACTCGGCTCATATAGGCCATTGGACGATCTCCTTGATCATCAACTTGAGAAAGAATTGCTCCGATGGCTTAGTCACTGGATTCAGAGGTGACACAAAATTCTTTGTCAAAATCGGAATATGATAGAACTGGTGCTGAAATAAGTTTATTGCGTAATTCGCAAAATGCCTGGTCGCAGATTGCGTCGAACTTGAAAGGCGTATCTTTTTTCAAAAGATTTGTGATTGGTTTGGCTATCTTCCAAAAATTTGGAATGAAGCGGCGATAGTACCCGACGAAATCAAGGAAGGCTTTGATATTCTTTTCCTTCTTGGGCCTGCGAAATGACTGAACTGATTTTATTTTTGCAGGGCCTGGTTTGACTCCATTTTCTGTAATTATGTGCCCTAAATACATAATTTCTTTCCTTAGGAAATGGCACTTGTCGGGTTGGAGTTTCAAGTTAAAATTTCGGAGACGGCTGAATACTGCTGTGAGTCTGGCATTGTGGTATTTGAGATTGTATCCATGGAATACAATATGGTGCATGTATACGAAGCAATAGATGCCTTGAAGGCCAGATAAGACATTATTCATTGCTCGTTGAAAAGTAGCAGGCGCTCCTTTTAAACCAAATGGCATACGATTGTATTCGTAGTGGCCATAGGGTGTGCTAAAGGCTGTTTTCTCCCTGTCCTTCCAGTCCCTTTTTATCTGGTGGAATCCACTGGCTAAGTCGAGTGTGGTAAAATATTTCGACTTCCCCAACTGGTCTAATATATCTGTTATATTAGGCAGTGGGTACGCATCGCCAATGTTTGTTTCCATTCTCATCTGGTTTTTTAGGAACCAGGAGAAGTGGAGAATTCCAGGACTATGTGAAGGTCTGATGATGTCTGACTCAAGCATTTCTTGTATTTGCCTATATATCTCAGTTCGGCTTGTTTCAGGAAGTCTATAAGGCTTGGTATAAATTGGCACTGTCTTGGAGGGTCTCGATTTTCAGGGTAATCGCATCTGTATATGAAAGGAAATCCCCTTCTATGTAGAAGAGATCGTTGAATTCCCTACAGATATTGCGGGTACTCTCAGACTCCTCTGAATTACAGTGATCCAATTTGATAAGGTTTTGCAGTTTATTTATTCTGGCCTTAATTGGATCTCTGTCAGAGTCTGTGGAGATGACCACAAAGTCGTCCAAGTCTTGATATACTGGATTGACCTCGTAGGGGCCCAGATCGGCGTCCTCCTCATTTGTGTTGAGGATTAGGACTTTTGCCATACCATTGACTGGCCTTATTTCCTTCTTGAGACAAACCGATTGATGATGAATAGAAGGAGTTGGAATATCAATAATGAACTCTGATCGAGTCGGAATTTTAATTTTATTTAATTTATCCGATTCTTTCGGATTTTTAATAGGAAGGAGATATGATTCAAACTCTTGGGGAATTTTGAAGGAGTTAGTCGATGATTCCGACTCGATAGAATTTGAAGGAGATAAAACTTTATTGAAATCCTTTGACTTTTTGGATGGAGATAGAATTTTATTTACTTCAGCCACTTGTGTGGCTATAGATGGAGATAGATTTCTACCTTTATGCTTCATTTCTTGTGAAGCATTGGCTTGGGATCGATTTGCGTTGCTTTTCAAAGCAATTGATGGAGATGGAATTATATTAATATCTTTATTGGAGACTGTTATCCCTGTATATAACAGATTATTTGTTTGAGACCTCTTCTCTGGGTCTTCGCTATTCATATAAACGAATGGGTAGTTAGTGTAATATTCTTCATACGGGTAGAATTCGTTTGATTCATTTACTTCAAGAGAAATAAGTTTATGTTTGTAGTTGATAGTCGCATTGTATCGAGATAGAAAATCATGACCAAGCAGGCCATCGTATGAGAGGATGGAGTTATTTCCCACTATTTGAAATGGGTGTTCTAGGATGCAGTTATTCTGCGCAGATTCCAGAGTTAATTTCGCGAAGATGAGTCCTTCTGTAGAAGTGGACTCTGTAAACAAATAAATAAAATAAAAAGATTACTCTTTTTGACTTTTTACTGGGTTAAACTTAATTTTATTTAAGAAAGAATTTTTTGGGATTCTCCGGTATATAGCAAAAGCTAAAAACGTTCTAATTTGTTATTTCATCACTCAACTCATTAATTTTCGGTGACAAGTTTCAAGTCTTGGTTTGACTCATCAACAGGTCCCAAATAGCGAAATTGGGTGATTTGAAAAACAAATGAAAAAATGAAAAAAGAAGAAAGAAATGAAAAGTTTGAGAAAAATAGAAAAAACAATTTTTTTGTTTATTAAAAAAATGTAAAAATTTTTTTAAAGAAGCAGATTCATTCGAAGCGAATCGAACCTGTATCCGCCACGCAATGGGCTGAAAAATAAAGAAGAAAAGGAAGAAGAAGCGTTTCGTGTCAGCAGAAAACCTTCCACTCATCGGTGCAGCTTGGTTTTCTGCCTGCTGCAGACGCTTGAAAACAGATCAAACTGATCTCTTCTCATATAAACTCAGAATAAATTCTGGGTGTGAATTATATGAGGAAAAAACACTCCTATACGAGCCCAGGAGGAAAAATAAATAAAATAAAAAGATTACTCTTTTTGACTTTGTTTTTTCTATTTTTCTCAAACTTTTCATTTCTTTCTTCTTTTTTCATTTTTTCATTTGTTTTTCAAATCACCCAATTTCGCTATTTGGGACCTGTTGATGAGTCAAACCAAGACTTGAAACTTGTCACCGAAAATTAATGAGTTGAGTGATGAAATAACAAATTAGAACGTTTTTAGCTTTTGCTATATACCGGAGAATCCCAAAAAATTCTTTCTTAAACAAAATCTGTAAACAAAGTATTTATATTGAAGACAGCATCTCTGTAGCAGATACTGTCTGGCTTTAATGGATGGAGTTTTATTAGGCTTATCTCTGCTCCAGAATCAATTAAAAATGTGAGTTTTGGCATCTGCTCTGTTCCAAAAGGCAAGGAAAGAGTTAAAGAATTTTTATTTTTATGAACGGGGATTTGAATTATTTTCTTGCTCCCTACTTTTCCCTTAATATTGTCCCGGGGTTCCTGTGGACTTGTGCTGTAGTGTGTATGTGCGAGAGGTTTCCGAATGAAAACCCCGCTGCATCCAGTTTCCCTGCCTGGATGGTGATGAAGTTTTGTTGTCCTTCCACTTTGGGGACGGTGATCTAGCTGATATATTCGCATTTCTATATCTCGGTGGAGTTCGATTCTCTCGGAATACTGGCTGCTGCCTCTTACTGTTTTGTGGCTGTCTATTAGCCGTGTTTGCCAGTAGAATTGTTCTTATCTCGCGAAAAATATTTTGGATTCCTGGGCTGTTGTTAAAACGATTATTATTTGCCACCCTGGTCCTGCATTCTTCTATGGTGTGCCACATTCGATGACAATATCGACAAGATGGGCCCTGCGACGGAGATGTGACCTTATTGAAATCTGGCGGGAGTTGTAATTGCGAGTCTAGCTTTGGAACTGCGTTGAAATATTGCGGGGTGCGTTGTATGACTGGGCCACTTGATGCAGCATGCCCCAGTCTATTACATTTGAAACAATGAAGATTTGAATTTATTGCTTGCGTGCATGGGGTTTGATTTGCCTCCTTGTTATGTGTTTGGAAACCGAGTTGTTTCTGCTCTAAGCGTGTTGCATGCCCTAAGATGTGTGATCTTAATGCAGAAGAGGATTTATCGGGATGCACTTTTGCTAAAGTTTGGAGTTGTGGATTGTATAATCCGTCTTTAATTGTTCTTGCAGCCTGATTCTCATTATCTTTTAATAAAGATCTGAGGAGTATTTGGCCCGTTGTATATGAGTGTGTAGCCTCATTTAGCTTTGACAGTGTTACATTAAATCTTTGGAGGAAATCTTTGGTATTTTCCTTCTTTCTTTGTCTCGAATTGCTTAACTGTGACTGCAAGGAAGATCTAGAGGTTTTGACTTCGAAGGTTTGAGTCAACAGAGGTTTTAATTCAGACCAATCTGATATTTGGTTATACCTGAATACATCATACGCTTCGGTGGATAGTTTACTCCTTATTAAGCTAAGGAGGGAGTGCTTTTCGTTCGCCGTTGATGCCGTCGCGTATATATCATCACAACTTGAAAGGAATTTGTGAAGATCTTTGGGATTTCCATTAAAACTAGGAATTAACGATCTAGCTTCTGATAGAAAGATGGTAGATTGGTCTCTAAAGGAGACATTATGATGATGGTCTGTGAAGTTATGTGTATTATTCGATACGTTTTGGATTCGAGAGTCGATTTGCTCTTGAAGCGCAATTATCGTGTCTGTGAATGATGTTTCTACCTCGGCGTAAACATAATTTTTGAAATACTCATGCTCCAATTCATTAGGGCCGGTATATGAAATTGTGTTACTATGCGTGGCCTCAAAATCATCCCAATATTTGTGTAATGAATTGAACTTTTGTGTCAGATATGTCTGTGTCGCAGTTGATAACGAATTAAAATTGATCGATTGTATAATTCATGATATAGGCTTTTGCCTACGATCCTGCAGTCTGAACCGTACTGTATTTGACTGATCTTTGTCTGTATTGTCTTGGGTGTCAGCTGCAGATGTTTTCTGCGAAGTCTTTTCGGGGTGGAATATAAAATGGGTTATTTGTGCGATCTGTGTGGATTGATATGGACTTCAGCCTATCAGATAGAGTTACCTTGGTAAGATTATACCAGTCCTCCGTCTTGTCATAGCATGACTGTTTGAAATAATCATGAGTTTCATCGAATTCATCATGATCCTGAATCAGGGTTTTTCAATTTTTTCGAATGAAGCCCATATTTCTTCCAACTGTTGGAGTTTTCCAGAAGTAAAATCTGAAGTCCTTTTACTTTTATTCGCTCTGTGATAATCGGCCAGAATTTGTCTAATTTCTGCATTTTTGGGACTTGTAATAAGCAAAGCTCATCGAAGGATTGGTTTTCTACTGTCATTGTGGTTAGTTTGCTATAAGTCGGAGAATTGGGTTGAAATTTATGATAAAATTTATCAAAATAGGAAGAAACTATGCATATACTTACGTATTATTTTTTTTTGTGGAAGGAGTAAGTATATAGTATATATAAAATCTAATAAAACAAAAACACTTAATTGCTTTTTTTTTTAAAGGGTATGGCTGGATATATTGTAACTGCTATAGCTGCAGTATTTGTGTATGTTTTAATATAATCATAAAACTAAATCAATCAAATCTATAATTAAAATTGCAGGTACGAGTATTTTAAGATCAGATTTTAAAGAATTTGGCGCGTTTGACTATTAACGATAATTACGTATTTGGCATAATCATCAAAAAATGCACGTAATCCTCTTGGGCTAAGTATTATAAGAAAACTGAACATATGTTTTATAATATGGCTGCCAAGCAGGGTAACGACAAGTTATTGAAATTATTTTTATTATCATTAACCATTTATATGATTAAATAAAAATAGAAGACCTTGTAAAAGGAGAATGAGTTGTTAATCTGTAAATACTTACGTTTAAATGAAATTAAATATAAGGAGAGATTAATATAAGGAGAATGAAAAGGGAAAATGTAGCAATAGGAAACGGAACTGTTTGTGGGATTTGTTAAAGGTGGAAACTGTAATGCAACATTCACTTTATAACAAAATGGAAAAGAATTGCAGCAAGAATCGCTACATCCAACCAAAATCTTTACTCTGATCAGTAGGTTTATGAGGCTCTATTGCAGGGAATCGATTATTGGTTTTCTTCGAAGTCCTCTGGCCAGCAAGCTCACAAAGTCTTGCCGCAGAGGTCGCTTCTAGGAAGTGCGTATAAATGTTTAAATTTAATAATTTAATAAAAGGAAAACAAAAAATAATTTCTTTTAAATTTTTCTGAAAACAGAAAAAAAAATTTAGGTCGACTCTTGTAGTAGCGTCTTCAACGTACACAAAAAAAAATTTAAATTTCAACAAAAATATTAAAAATATTAAAAAAAAGAAAAGGAAAACTTTTTCTTTCCCACCTTAGATTTTATCCAAGTATTCGGTATTTGCTTTTGGTAGATGATGTTACTAGAGCTGAAAGGTTTAGAATCCTTCCTCAGGCGTTTTCGTTCTTACTACAGTTGCTGGAGATATTGATGGATTGGATGATACGTCACGTGTCCGGGACGACGATTTCTTGTTGTCTTCCATCTAGAAACCGTCTTTTTGATACACGGATGAAGCCTCGCAAGAGTCCCTCGTTGAGCGCTATGGCGCTTAGATTTTTTGTAAAGAATTTTTTTTTTCTTTTTCCTCTAAGTACCCATTTTGGGTACCCGGGTTTATTATTTTTTTTTCACCACAACTTTACTTTCTATTGTGTATAATTTCTTATTTGTTTGTTTGTTTCGATAAGCACTGAATTTGTATGGTAGGTACACCGCTGCCGCCAGTTGTTAAATTACGAACGCACCGTGCTCTCTCGAGAGTACGCAAGTTTAGGATTTTTTGTAGTTAAATAAAAAACTTATCGTCATTCTTAAAGGAAAATTTATTATTTCAGTATCTACTTTTTTATTGATTACTACAATTGGGTTAAGTTTAAGCTTAGACTTTTCTCAATAAACTCAATGTTACAAAAATCTTTTAAATTTGCAAACACTTATATTTTATTTAGCATTAGAACTTTCACAAAAAAAAAACTCAAAGTTTCACAATTTTTTATTGGTAAATCTCTAGATTATCTTTCTGGTTAAATCCTTGACAGAAATCTATAATTCACAAATCATTTATATTGGTAGATATTTAGATTATCTTTTTGATTAGCACTCGACTTCTACTTCTTAGCTCTGCCCAGCGAGCGGTTAAAAAACAAACTCCCCGAGGTTTGGGCAAATTGCAACCAGGTAGGTACCCATGATCGCTTTAAAGCTCTTTTTTTCATTTTTATTGTTTTCTCACGACGTTGAAAAAACGTACGTGCGAAAATTCAAAAGTTTTTTGATGCGAGCTATATGCATCAATGCAAAACTGTAATCCGATATGCACTTGTGCGCTCGTCTTGAAATATTAATTTTAAGAGGGCGCGAATAATTGTGATAATTGTACGTACATACAATTTGATTGAATTAAGTAAGTAATGTACGTATGTACAGCGTACATACGGAAAAATGTAAGAAGGCACTGTATGTAGGTAAGTGTGCATACCGTGTGAGTGGAATGCGTGTCTGATAACAAAATGCAATTTATGCTAAATTGCATTTTGTTATAATATGGGAATGCATTTCTAAATGCATTTTAAATTTTGAATGAGATTTAAAAATGAAATAATTTTTCATTTTCAGGGTCAATTAATGGTACATCAATATATCGTATTGGACGATATATTGATGTATCGGTATTATGGTTGTGATTCGGGGCATTGGGCACCTGAGTCACAACACTACTATTGGTTTGTACAATATACTAAAATGTACAGAGCTGCAAATTGTTTCCAGTTCTTTATAAATCGGTTTCGATAGTACGGTTTAAAGTCAACATGTTTCTATTCCGTATGCACGTAAGCAACAAATCATGCCTATTCCATTGTGTAGCAAAGTGCTTCTATTCCCATGGGAATTCATATTAGTTGCGATCATGCGAGAATCAAAGTGAGTCTATTCCTTCTTATAATTATCGTGTCGATAAAAGTCAGTGTTAATGCGTCCATTTTGCTTGTTGTCATCTGAGTTATGGTAAATAGGAAATGCATGTCATAAGCACAAGATTAAATTGACACTTCGACTTTGGCTTTGATATATAATGAACTTTACTCAAAGGTGTCGGCTGCGGCCAACTTCAGTTCAACAACATCTGCTCCCTTTCGTGTTTATCGAATATCTCCCTTACCCATAACCTCCTTTGGCTTTGCGAAATCACACACAAATTTATAAAAGCCTTATCGACAGCACAAATTACTAAAAACAAATAAAAAAGACGTGATACCCTAGATGAATGCCCTTATGAAATTTCGTATTGTCACCCTTCTGTGCATGTTTGATTTTTGAAGTGGTTTTTAGCATATATTTCGAATTTTAAATTTAATTTTAAATTTAGATTTAAAAAATGATTACAACCAATTTTATAGGATTTCGTATTCTGAAGAAGTTTTTAGTGCAATAAAAATGTACTGGACTGATCGTTTTCAAGGTATACGTAAAAAATCTAAATTTTAATAAGGTTGCCCGATTTAGTCCATTTTCCAAAATTTATTTGCTAGTATAATGAAAATGTACCAAATTTGAGTTCTCTGCGTCAACGCGTTCTCAGGCAGTGTCCAAATAACGAAATTTTTGTATGGCAACCCCACGAAGGAGTTGCCCGATTCGTCTCAATTTCGAACTTAATTTTACTTTTAAAGTCTGTTGTTACAGCTGATTTTTTACGTTTTTTGATCGGGTTATCCGTCATTTAAAGTCTGGGTACAAAGTTTCAGCTCGCTAAGTATGCGCGCTCTCGAGTTGTCGTGCGCACAGCAGGGCAGATGGACGGACAGACGAACGGACATGCAGAAATCAAAATTACTTTTAATGTTATCCGTGGGTGTCCAATCCATTTTGCTCTACGATCATTATTTCGAGGTGGTACTGACGATTTCATCTAGGGTATAAAAATGGAGTTGATCACAAAAATCCATTCTTAATAGGCGATTCAAGCAAAAGTCAACTACAAAATGACAGACACAGCAATTGCATTTACCACTTGTGCAAATCCGGAGTCGAAGAATTTTCACCTCAGAGTCAACTTCGAATGAAAATCAAGTCGAAGTGGAAGTCGTAATTGTAATTTGGGCCTAATGGTTGAAGACTATCTCGGCATTTATAACGAAAACGAAACGACAGTTCAGTTAGCCGGCGATTGTTGGCCAGTGTTAGATTTCAAGGCTGAGACCGCTGAAATAATAAAGTTACCCGGTAACTGCGATTTTAAATTTAATGAATCACACAGATTCATTATTACAAAAAAAAACATAAAACCATTCGATTTGTATCTTAATTTGAGGAGATTTTTTTTTTAGATCCGATACTGGAAGCAGTGGCTCGGTTACAAAGCATGGCAATAGTATATTAGCGATGCATCCCGGAGCAATGCCGATCTGAACAAGAGGATGAAAAATTGAAAGTTGTGACAGACTAATACAGAAATACTTTGGAAATGATTGGAAACAATTTGAAAACTTGCAACTTTTCAAATATATTATTGATGCTGCAATAATTGAAGAGTGTATTAACGAAGAAGAGGATCCATGTTCAGTCCTCAGCACACAATCATAGATATGTAGGATCCCACGATGAATTTCGTACTATTAAAGATGTTTACAAAGCTTGAGGCGGCAAAATCAACAATACTCCCTCGATGCATAGTCTAAAGTAAGACACATAGTATCACTCAAATTAAGACATATATAAAAAGAATACTTATCTAATCAAACCAAGTTCTCGTCCACATCACTTCTTATTTATAATCGTCTTAGATGCTTATTCACTGAGGAAAAATCTACTCTTCTACCATTTATCTAATAAAAATATATACATATATAAATCATTAATTAAATCACACAACTCGATAAAATATACCACAGTATACTTATCTTCGTATATTTACAAGTTTTTGATCACAGCCAGTGACATAACGTTAGCCAGCGGTTTTTGGTTAGCCAGCTGTTTTTGCGTCAAATAAAATTCAAGCAAATGTCGCTAGGGCAATACCAAGATACGAAACAGACATAACTGGTTACAGCGGCTATATAAATCCGCCGAAATTCAGTAGATGTCACCATTCTTTTGGCAGAGTTGATCTGTATCTTGTGCTCTCACGCACTAGTACCGAGTAGTTTGCTACCTCTGTGCTATCACACACTAGCACTGAGCATTTTTCTACCCTTGTACTCTCACGCACTGGCAAAGGGCATTTTTTTTACCCTTCTGTTTTTTACGCAGTGTCATTAATATCAATCGAAATTTATTTTGTTGACAGATGCTTAATTTTGTTCTTCTTTTTATTTTTTAGAACTAAAGGATTCAAGATGGCGCCACATTCCTGAATTTTGATCTGATTGTTTGTTTTTATTATTTTTATTTTATTTTTTGAATTTTGTTTTATTGGATTTTTATATTGAATTCTGATATTAGGTTAAGCTAATTGAATTGAAATTGTTAATAAGTTTTATATTTGAAATATTAAAAGAACTGAGTTGTCCTTTATATCGGCTATCCTCCCTCACAATTGAGACTGGATTTCGCAATCCAATTTTCGAACATACAAGCAATGTAGTAATGGTCCTAAAAGTACACAATTTATCCCTAACCTACAAATTGGATTTGTGATAACTTCATTTTTTTAAATCGCTAAAAAATGAAGTAAATTTTATTTTCTGTTATTTCTTTTAATTACGTAATGAATAATAGTGAGATTGAATTGCAACAATATTTTTTTATTTCACTCTAATGAACTTTTCCTAAATAATTTGTTAGTTTAAAAAGTCATCCATGTTAGTTATTTTCAAAACAGATCTATTCCAATAGTTGAGCAGCAAAATGGTTCTATTCCAAATTCGATATTAAAATTGTGAAAAACGCTGATGCTTTTAATTTATGAAACTTATAATATGTATTAGCTTTCATGTATTAAAAATAAGATTTTTTTTCATTATCTCGAAATCGCTTATAATGGAATAGACTCGCTTTGAGCCTAATAGACACAATTACTAAACATAAGAGGAGGTGAAACTATGAGAAAGAGTATAAATTTAAGTACCTAGTTTCGTAATTTGAGATGATTTATTCGAAAAAAAAAATGTTCTAATATTAAGTTGGTACAACGAATGAATCGATTAACATGATCAGAACTGGATACGTTGTTCTTAAATTTCATAATATCCGTTTCTTGATTTTCGACGTAAATATTTCTGAAATACAATAGATAAATCACTTGGGGTTATGGGAAATCCCTGCTATCGAAATGTACAACGCACTGAACTATATTTTAGATGCCTTCTTGACTCTAACTTCTTTTCGCTCGACTTCGTGGTTTTTAAGTGGGACTTTGTCGTCATTAAAAAGACCAACTATCGAGCTTTGGACGCCTTTTTGACTCTGATTTTTTTCTGCGAGGTACGAATGTTGGTTTACGATCATGCTTTTGACCTTAAGAAACACTTTTTTTATACTAATAAAAGTCCATACATAGGACATCTCACCGCACTTCATAATGATAACTATTTTGACTGCCTTTTGCGGACATTATCGTCATCAGAGCGACCAACTAACGACTTTTGCACACCTTTTTAACTGCGCGTCCTTTCGCTTTTTGTATTAATGACGGCTTATATAAATAAATACTCCAATCGACAAGCGGGTGGCTGGTATTTGACGCGACCAACTGTGGCTAGCTTAGTGGATGGAGAAGGGCGTGTTCCTTATTCCGAACTGGAGGTGGGCGCCACTCAATTGCTTCGTTGAATGAGACACCTGAGAAACTCCCATTAAATATGAACACACTCAAATGCATAACACTGTAAAATGTTGGCTGAAATGAAAGACGACGATCACGAAAAACCCAGGATGAAATACAATACACAAAACATAACAAATCACAAAAATCGCTAATACGGAGAAATTATTTGTCTTAATTTAGAGCCAAACGACAAAAAATATGCAAGATTATTATATAATAAAATTCGGAGCAATCTTCGGCGGTTGTTCGTTTGAGTTACGACATTTCCAGAGAAGTAGTACCTGGAACTATTTTTAGAAATTAAGCCGCTGGTATAAAAGGAACCGGCACGAATTTAGAGGCAAACAGCACAAGGTAACAGCAGCACCATTTGCACATAATATCTGGACATTAACAAAAAACAAGTCAACTTGACCCGATTTCCGTCCACAATAAGCTTATGAAAAGTAGTCCCATTAGAGGTTCACTCTCTTTTATCAAGCGTATTTGTCGGAACATACAACAGTCGAAGTGTAACTCGTAATAGAGTCAAAATGGCTTTGTTTAAGCGGGAATGTTTTAATCTACTGGGGAGTTCTCTGGATCTATCGAGCCAGGTATATGGTGAAAGTTATAAGTGGAAATTTAAGAGAAAACTGAGGTGCTGCACGCTAAAATGGCCTAAGCCACAAAATTTCATACACAATGCTGAAAACATACAAAAACCGGCATTTTCAAATCTTCTAAATGACATAAATTGCCTTAGCTGTAGTCTGAACGGCCCTTAAGTAATGTTGAAAAGTTTCTTCCACACTTACAACAAAAAACGAAAAAACTATATGCTTGAACGGGCCAAGTAACTTAGGCCACAATGCATCTCGACATATTACCAAGAAACAAGGAGAACCTTGTAGGATAGACCACTAGTGCAATTTAACATAAATGAACAAAACCGAACAAAACTGAACGCACATCATCCATTATAATCAAACAGAAATGCTTTTTATATGAGACTACGACGAAGTGAAAATACTATTTCATGTTAAGTACGTAAACAGTATAAAAAACATCTAGATTATTTTTTAATCATAACAAAGAAAAATAGAGAGTGAATTTTACAATAAACATTTTTTATTTATTTTTTTAATGTATATTGTTATGAGCGTGACCTTAGTTCGTTATTTAAAACACAATATGCCAATCGAAAGTTCTTCTTTTATTAAAGTCTATTGTTTACTTTTATAACATTCACAAATAATTATCAAATCAATTCTTTAGTTATCGCTAGTACTGTACGCCTAGTAGCTGAAATAAGACTCCCTTCCTGGATGTGAGAAGCGCTGTATTTATAGTATACGAGTTATCCTAGAACCTTTCTCCGAACCCAAAGTTTTCGAAGATGTCACTAACCTTAAGTTGTTTCAATTTCCAATAGGTGTCGCTAGTGTCGATTTGTAGCGCGTAACACTGCCCCTTTGTTAAAATTGTTCGTCTCGAGCAACAGGGGGTCCACTGTCTTAATGCTCGCAGTATTTACACAAACGATCCAGGCGAACGAATCCTGTGAATCATGTACACTATGTCGTTAATTCTAGTTACCACTGAATACGGTCCTTACCACTGTTCTTTTAATTTTGGAGAACGTCTCTTACGTCGTTTCGGGTTAAATAGCCAAACAAGGTCACCTTCATTAAATCCTGCTGAATTAGCACGTAAGTCATAGCCGGTCTTCATCATTCTTTAAATTTATGTATATATAATTCTCCTTGAAATATATGTATATATAATTCTCGGTCACTTATTTTGCTTTTGTTCTTCTTTAAATATATGTATTTCTCGATAACTTGTTTTACTTCAACATTTATTTTTCACTAGTTCCAAATCAGCCGACTCACTCATTAACTGCTAATTGCCTCCCTCAGCTTTTTTAGATACATATCATAAAAAATTCTTATTCTACAGAAATAAACAAATTGCTGCACACCGTCATCACCTCATTAATTCACTTTGCAATTAAACAAAAAATGAATTAATCATCATTTTCCATATTTCATTTTGAACCACTTCTGGTATCGATATGTTGTGACATTTGATCCGACTAACATTTTGCAAAGTTATTAATGCAGGTGAGATTTTTTATGTCACAACAAGTGAAATGGTGTTACATGGTTTTATGATGCTGCGATGATGACTATGTGAAGCAACACCGTAACAATAGCTGCCCATCTTAAAAAATATGTGTGTTATTCTTTGAAGAGGAATAACACACTTCACAATGTAATCATAAGTAGGTAAGGAGATGTTAGTTTTATTTACTTATCTACAGTAATTTAATTATGGGTTAAACCTCTTTTTTTTAAAGTATTTTTAAGGTATGTATATTCTAAAAATATTTTTATCAAGATATATGGAAGTGCGCAATGTTCTTAATAATATTTCTAAATTCGTTAGTTAATACATAGTGAAGAGTACCGATACATTTCTTAATTCCTTATTTTCGCTAAAAGTAGTAATACTAATTAAATTTTTTCCACTCTCATTACGTTTCAATTATTATTATTTTTTGTTTTGTTTTTTAAATAACTTATGTCGCGTGGATCAAATAACCTGAACGTGACGGTTACGGGGTGGAGTAGTTTTTTTTCTTAGGTGGATGTTTTCATTTTTTGTGTTTTCAGTGGGAACATTTAAAGAGAAGGTGATCTTAGCCATTTGAGTTGTATGTTAATAGCATTTTCAGAGGGTAATGCTGGTGGGGGAGGAGGTGGTGCAGTTTCCGCAATTGGGTTTGGTGACTCAACGTCCTGTAGTTTTATTTTTGTCATTATGGATGGTTTGGATTGTTTATCTAATGCCTTTTTCTCAACTTGTTGTACTAGCTCTACGGTTTTACCAGGTGTTCGATCTCTCTTCCTTTTTACTAGCTTGATTACCTTAATCATCCCTATTATAGTAAATAATAAGATAGCCAAGGAGCTCAAGCTTAGCGAACTTAGTTGAATGGCTTGTGTTTTATTTCTTTCATGACGTTGGGTCTCTAAACTCTGCATTTCTTGCTCTAATTGGTCTAGGTAGTAGGTGTTCTCGTTTAAAATTTGGTTAGAGCTTTCCCCCGGTAGTAAGATAATTCGGTTGGAACTACTCGAGTTACTCAATGTTTTCAGTAAGCTCTGAACGGTTTCGTTTAAATTCAAAGTTTGGGGTTGTATGTGTTCTGGTTGTGATAATTTTATATCATGATGATCTTCGTCGTCATAAAATATCACTTGGTCGTCAATTTGAAATTGACACTGTTCATTGAGTATTAGTACTCCGTGATTCTTGAGGCTAGAACTATGTAGTCTGTATAGAATTCTTTTATTCTACTTGATCAAGGTGCTTGTACCTTGATGTAATGGCTGCGTTAACGGTGCTTGTACCGTAACGCCAAAGAATGTAACGGATTCTACGTTGAATCTCGCGCTGCTTAATCAAGGTGCTTGATTTTAACAATATGCTATGTTAACGGTGCTTGTACCGCAACGCCAATTCTAAATAGACACTACGTAGAATTTTAAATAAAACTTCTCATTTGATGATTGAAACGAGACTGAAAATTATATTTTCATAAACTTAATTTATAATACTCAAAAAATGTTTACTAAGCTATTTTCTTTCTTTTGCAAATAATAAGAATGAGAATTTCACACAAATTTGGATTCCCATGCATGCCTTCATAATACGACACAAATGTGCATATCGTATTTCGTCTGGTCGCGACGGGCACATGTGCATACGCAGCATAATTTGCGTGAGATTCCCATTCTGTGAGAATGGAAAAAGTGATATATGAATTTATATTTTTTATATGTATGTAGGTAGGTATATTATTATCTTATATTGATATTCTAGTTACTATATCTATATAATGATATATAATGAATCTATAATATTGTAACGCGGCGAATTCACAACTGCATGCCTGCCAACCCGCGCGGATAGATTAGGAGCGCGCATGAGCGGGCGGATAAATTTCAGCTGAAAAAAAAAGTTCAACGACCCTGAAGAACGGACGGATTTTTGAACGGTCATGAGGAAAGGAATTTTTCTAGATTCAGTGAGTGAGGAAAAAACTGGAAAACGATCGAAAAGAAGCAAGTTACCAGAAGTTTATTTTTTAAAAATTGTGGATCAAACCGTATCTGAGTCTAGTTTTTCTTTTGAGTTAAAATTGTTTTAAATAAATTAAATAAAACTGATACGCGAGTTTTTCTTTGACATTGCCATAATAAAAAAAAGTGCTTAAAAGTTGATGCTGGTTTCCCAGCGAGGAACTCTCCAGAGGTTATACAGATAAGTATTTTCTTATGTTCTTTGTTTTTATTAAATGCCCAATTCCGAGTTTCCCAAACAAATTTCCACCTTTACGCATACTTCGGTACAATTCGTTCTACATTTTAGAAGGATTTTTTTTTCAAATCTGACTATCGACAAGTTCTTTGTTTGGAAGAAAATTTGTAAAAATTATGAATTAGTAGAGCTGGAATTTTTCTTTTAGGGTAGCGATACATATGCAAAATTGTAGATAAAATTGGAATTTCTTGTGAAAAGAATTGTGTAATAAAGAAAGTAACAGTTACCTGATTCGCGAGTGTTACAGGATTATTTAACTCCTTCCTTGCTTTAATATCACCTTTTTTTTCTTATCGTCAACATTTTTTTTTCTTCGATCAACAATTTGAGATATTTCCCTTCCTTTTTCATTAGGCACTTTGGAATTTCGCGATCGATTCTCATCTGAAGGCAGATAATTAAGATTTTGCTTTGTTAGCGCAAGATTGTGAGAATTCAAAGCAACATTTTTACTTAAAACATCAGAATATGACATTCTCATAAAATTTCACTTCAGCTACAATTCTTTTTTTACCTCTGGCATCTTGGAGGAATTGTTTTCAAAACTCCCATTGGCTTTAGCTGTTGGTCTCAAATTATGAACACCTACAGTTTTATTAATCGGTTGTGGTAAATTGTTTGAACTATTCGAATTTCCTCCGTGTATATAAAAATTATAATTTCCTCCGTTCTCGCCAAATGGGGAATTAGTTCCAGTCAAGTTTGGGGACCAGTTTGTTACCAGCTGATTTATTATTATGTTAATTGTGAGTTTTGATCCAGCAAAACGGTATCCGGAGGAATAATTGAACTCCTGGTGATTTACCACAGCAGCCGCGGGGTCAGTAAACTTTGCCGGCAGAACTCGCAAAAGTTCTATAACAAAAGAAAAATTCGTTCTCAGCATATTCCCAATATTTGTGATATTCGCGACTCGCGTACACTAGATGAACAATAGAAGATTCTCGATTCGAATATAACAAGAACCGCATCAAAATATCGGCAGTTCCTTTTCATATCCCAAGTGAAAACAAGTAGCTGAAGGTTCAGTCCCAGAATTGTCAGAATTGCGAATTCTGCTGATGTAAAACAGCTGATTTCGTAATTCGAAAGCAATTTCAGCGATTCTCTTCTGTGGCCGATGCGCGTGCCACAGTACGGGAATTTTGTACACCTAACCGGAAAAGATAAATTCATTCCGAAAGCTTTGAATAACTTGGAACATAGCCGATACATACTCCCGCTTTGTCAATTCCAGCAAATCTGAATTGATGAGTCCGAAAGCTCCTAGCAACAACTTAATTGGTCCCTTTCCTCCGCTCGGCCAGGGCAATTGATAACACTGCGATCCCCGATTATCTTTCAATTACTTAAAAAAAATCGTAACAATATATTGAAGTCTGAACATAGTCCGCTTTTGCAGGACATCGTGATCTTTTGTTGGGAAGAGAAAGAGAATAACCAGGCATTTTTTCGAGTTAATTTCACCAGAAGTTGTGGTGCATACGCTTGAGCCAAATACTCGCAATGATTCGACTCATTGACGGGGTTAAATACGAAGTTTATTGGGCATTCTTTTACAGTTTGTCCCTTAAAAATTGCATTCAGTACAGGACCAACATACGCGTTTTGATGGGGATTAATTAATAACTTTTTGTATACTCTAAATTCTGTTTGTCGAAATAATACAAATTCTTGGGTGGTTAGGTGACTAGCTAGATAGGAGTGTTCCAAATTCAGAAGTAGTGAGTGGTTGTTAGATGTCTTGATGGGGAACAGATGTATTTGCTGAAGCTTGAAAACGGGGAGATTTAGAATAGGAAATTTAGTTCTGACTACAAGGTTGCCTTTTACGACCAGTGATTTAACTTCTAGGGTTTCAGACAATAGTGCAAAATCCTTTTTTTCGCTAGGCTCTTTTGGGTTTGCCTTGTAATAGGCTTCTAGAAGAGTAGATGGAGATATTAGCAAGGGACTGGATTTGCTTATATTTTACAGTTGTTAATATTTCAAGTAGTGTTTGGTGTCTTAACTCTATGTCGATAATATGCAAACTGATTGTTTTCATTACCTCTTGAATCCGTTGACGGGTACTTATCTCCTCTGTGACCGTTTTGAGCAGATCGTCAGAATAGTGACGATTTCACGTTGGATCGACTCCAGGTGCCTTTGTGTCTGCTTCAAGGTTGGAAATCCGGCTATATATATCCTTTTCGTTATCGCTATCCATTATGCCAAATAGGAAATGAAAACCTTTTCCTATTCCATCGGCCAGTGATCTACTCTGACGTCGGGTTGTTGTTAGTTCCTTGATAACAACGGCACGCTTTTTGATCGCTTCTATTAAGTTGTGGATTTGACTACTCTGTTCGGTGCAAACAGTTGTATTTTTATGCTTTTCGCACAGTTGGCTTACGAGGAATCCACTATGCTCCACCAACATGGTTTTCGTCTCAAGGCTACGAGGAATCCAGTATGCTCCACCAACATGGTTTCCGTCTCAAGGTTACTTATATTGATTTGGGTAAATAGATTCCATGTGTCGTGGAAAAACAAAACCTCTCCTAAATCTTCAAACATAATACCGGTATTTTTTAGAGGCTGGACTTCAAAAGGTAGAGTTGCTCCCAAAGATATGGATATGCTGACACAATAGAACCCTAGTACTAGTCGTGCCATGTCTGGGGAAATATATATACATCTTTTGTTTTAGACTTTATTCATAGAAAGGTTTTAATCTATTATTATGGACTACGACTTTCCTCTGTTACCAATTTGGATTTTAGTATTCACTGAATTGAGAACTCCAATCACCTGATATGGTCCTAGCCATACCTGGGAGAGTTTGTGTTTTTTGGCTGCGTTTTTCAGTAATACTTTATCTCCGAAATAGAAAGTTATTGGTCAGAATGCTTATCATAAAGTTCTTTAGAGCGATTTTTGCTATATAAAAAGGTTTTTACGAGCAATGGCATATGTCTTCTGTAGTTTGTATTTCAGAAGATAATAATAACTTTGATGATTGTATACAGGATCCGGTTCTCCTGGGGTTAAGTTTGCTACTATCGTGTACGCTGTTGTTATATGCAAAGGCTGCAGTTCTTAAAAACTGATCCCAAGCCTTTGGATTCCCATCAACAATGGTCCTAAGATACTCTACTAATGGTCTGTGAGTTCTTTCTAAGGAGCCATTTGATTGAGGGATGTACGCGGATGTCTGCTACTTATTAATTTTAAGGAGTTTACAGACCTTCTTGAATAGGTCGCTTAAGTAATTGAAGCCCTGATCGGTATTCAAATTTTTAGGTATGCGGTAGCGAGTAATTATTTCATCAAAGAATTTTCGGGCTACAGTCTCCGCCTCTGCAATTGGTATAGCATACCAATCAACAAAATTTGTTAGGTTGTCTGGGAATGTTAGGATGTATTTGTTTCCCGCATGCGTTTCTTCTAGAGGCCCCACGATGTCTAGGTAGATTTTTTTCGAAGGGCATTCGAGCTGTGTCTGTAATGGCCATTGGCATTCGTGTTTCTGGGCGAGCATTCATTTTCTGACACTTTGGACATCTCTTAACATATTTTTTTATGTCCCGCAACATGTTTTTCCATGGAAATTTCTTTTTGAGTCGTTTGTACGTTTTCATAACACCCTGATGTCCACCAAAAACAGAATCGTGGTAGTCTTTTATTACCACTCGAATTTCTGACGGGTTCGTGATTATCTCGGGAGGCTGGTTATTAAGATTTGATCTGAGTGAACAAGGCTCTATAGGATTTTCATCACTATGTTCAGCTTGCCACAAGATCTATTAGTTTGAGATTGTGAGTCAGAACTAACTGAAGAATCTGAAGGTATTCTTTTTTGGTTTGCCATTTCGCGTGAGTCCTTCGTCACACGGGTATGCTGCGCCTGGGCACGAGTGATTGCAAGGCAGTGAACTGGAGCTGTATTTGATTCCTGTAAGTCTGGCGGAGTATGGACTTGCGCCTGTACAGGTATATTTGATAACTTTTGTTCAACCTGCTCTGAGTTATAAAAACTTCTACTAAGAGCATCCGCGTGTGTGTTGTATTTCCCTGGCTTATACTCGATGGAATAGTCGAACTCAGAAAGCTTGTGATGAAATCGAACTAATCTTGAAGTGGGGTGTTCGGTGCTGAGGACTCCTTTCAGGGGCTTGTGGTCTGTATATACTGTGAACTTACGCCCTTGCAAATAACATAGAAAGCATTCTGGTAGTTTTCAGTCCAAGCAAATTGCGCATCTTTTTGCAATAAATTAGGCATAGGACGAACAATCTTGGCGGTTTTGGATATAAATTTCCTGTAGTAGTTAGCTAAGCCGAGAAAAGATTGAACTTCTCTAGCAGTACGCGGGACAGGAAAGTTGTGAACGCATTCTGATTTTGAGGGATCTGTGAGGGCTCCCTCACTGGAGCATTTGTGTCCCAGATATATGACTTCGCGCCTTAGGAAGTGGCATTTCTCTGGTTGTAACTTTAAATTATTTTCTCGTAAACGATCAAAAACTTTTATCAATTTACTATTATGATCTTCAAGGTTTTTCCCATAGATAACTATGTCATCTAGATAAACGACACATTCTAGACCTTGAAGATCTGTGAGAACATAATTCATAAACCGTTGGAATGTAGCTGGTGCTCCTTTCAATCCGAAAGGCATGCGCCGAAATTCATAATGCCCATAAGCTGTACTAAAGGCTGTCTTGGGTCTATCTTTAGGATGAACCAGTACTTGATGATAGCCACTGGCAAGATACAAAATAGTGAAATACCGAGAATGACCTAGTTGGTCCAGGATATCTTCAATCCTGGGCAATGGAAAAGCGTCACCTATTGTTTTATCATTTAATTTCCTAAAATCGACCACAACCCTCAATCGTTTTTCGCCATTTGGCCCTGCTTTCTTTGGAACCACTAACAGCGGTGAGTTCCAAGGGCTTTTGCTAGGTTTAACTATTTGACTTTCTAGCATTTCATGGAGCTGTTGATTTATAATTTTTCTTTCCATCTCTGGAAGTCGATACAATTTTGATTAACTGGAGGTTGGTCAGAAACTATTGGAATGATATGCAAAATGGCATTGATATATGTGAGCTTATCGCCAACTACGTGAAATATGTCATTGTACTGGTGGCAAATATTCAGGATAGAAGATTTTTCATCTTCAGAAAGAGTTTCATTTAATGTTAATTCTTGTTCTAGTGGTACTAGGCGTGATACTTGCAGAGAGTCTGTTTGAAAGTTTGATTGAGTCTGCTTGAGTGAACTTGTGGAATTAATTAGTTTTGTGTGTGAAATCTCGTTTTTCGGACAGCTAGTGTTAGTGAAGCTATGTTTCACTTTTGAAGTTAGACTAGAGCCACAATCGCTACTTGGCTGCTATTAAGGTTAAGCACACCAATTAAGTTTCCTCTGTTTTCGGAACTTAGCAAACTATTAGCTAGAAAAACTCCTGATTCCACTTCTTGAGACTGACAGAGCATTTCTTGCTCTAGTGTCAAAGGTGCTTTAACTACTACGTGCGACCGCGCAGGTATGTGTATTGGCTGTGGGAATTCAATAGTATACTGCGTGATATTGTCAGTGAGAGAGATTTCCGTCAAATTTGAGTTTTTCTTCTTACTTTCTTGAAGCTCCGTTACTCGTTTGGTGGCACTGTCTTACGCTTTGGGCAGTCGTCATAAGTATGCCCGTTAAAATTACAATATGAACATGAAACTCTAGATAATGCGGATTTGAGCTGGTCCCTATATCTTTGTCGTAGCTTGTTTGAATGGTTTTTTGGTGAGAATTGGTCAGTTAATGAGGAAGCAATAGGTGCACATTTATCAGTGTGGTGAGGTTGATAGCTAGAAATTTCATGATTAATAGACGGAGAATGGTATGTCGAAATAAGTGATGTACGTTGGGGAACTGGGTGAAATATTTGGGGTGTATGCAGTGCAATTGCTGCTTGATGGGTTATGTGACCAGCTACTGGGATGGCATTAGATGGAGTTTGTATAAACGAATTCGAGAAATCATCAGTGCGTTGCACTGAATGGATATTTTCTTGCATAACTTGTAACGTCGGTAGTTGGTGTGCGGGCAGTCAGGATATTGTCCAGGGCCGTTTTCCGACGTTGCTATGTTCAGAGCGCTGTTCTAGCTCTGCAGTTCGGGCGGTATACGTAACACACACACTATTTAACCTACACTCACTCACTTACTTTCAATAACTTAGGACTACGCGGCGTAGGTGCGGGGTAGAAGCGTGCGCTTACTATCCCTTAGACCAACACGATTAACGTGCGCTTTTCGTTAGGAGTAGCCAACACGAGGAATGCGGGACGTAGCGTGCGCTCGCTATGACGGAATGTACGTGTGCGCTTACTACTCCTCTGACCAACACGATGAACGTGCGCTTCGTCGTCAGAGTAGCCAACACGGTACGGGGACGGAATTTATATTCGTGCGCTCGCTACTCTTCTGATCAACACGAATAACGTGCGCTTATCGGCAGAGTAGCCTACACGGGGGTACGGGGACGGAATGCGTGCGCTTACTAATTCTCAGGCCAGCACGATTAACGTGCGCTTGCCGTTGAACTAGTCAACACGACTTGCGGATAGGACTGGACGGGAGATGTGTCTTATCGAGCTGCTGGGAGGCAACTGACTAATCTTTCGGTACTTGACTGACTTTTATAGCCAGCCTTCTGGTATTCCACTGGTGGGGGGTCAACTCTGTTCACTTTGGAGTTGTTCTCTCGCGGTCGGATATTTTCCAGATCGGTGACTTGTAGTTTTCGGTTGTGTTCACTTCGATGCTTGGTGATCGACTGAGTGATCTTACTACTGGCTGCCGGCTACTTATAGGCAGGCTGGCTGATGGCGTCGGGTATAGAATGCTCCCTTCTACTATCAAGCCACCAGCACGGGACACTACTGAGCTGCTTATGAGTAGTGTGCTCTCCTCTCGGCGGCTGGCTTACATTGTTGCGGCTGCTAGACTCTCGTTTTTGCTGGTGTCTAGCTGAAATATATGTAACTTCGTTACATCTCCCCCTTTCTTCGCAAAAAAAGAAGAAATAGGTAATGATTTCTTTTTTTTCTTATGCTCACTCTTCTTACGGTTGGTATTCTATTGCCACTCCAGGAGCATACGGGTGTTGTGTTGATTCTATATATTTCACTGCTGGTGTCCGGCGGTGGTTGTCGGGGTGGTGCATCGGCTACAATATTTTGCTTTCTTTTTCGGTATTTACTGCTGGTATCTGGTAGATGTGATGTCTGGCTACATCGGCAGTCTTTTGATAGGACGCCTTGTTTTGTGCATCGCGAACAGAATATTTTTGCTGGGTTTTACAGTGCATGCGTGTATGACCTCTTTGTCCACACCTCCAGCAGCACTCATTTCTGGAATACTGAAATGTGATCGAGAATGCGTTATGAGGTGGCCCGGAGCGTCTCTTATCCTCTGGCGGATTGGCTTTCGGTTTCAACTTTCGTTCTTCTTCTCTTACCAATTTGTAAAATCTCGGGGTCGGATATACAATCTATATTCTGGTAATAGATTCTCATATATTCGGTATAAATTTTCATCGGTAGTACTTCTCTGTTGCCATCGCATCTATGATTGAATCGCTGTGATGTATGTTTTCGCCTTTTCTCCGGGTTTCTGCGTTCTGGTTCTGACTTCATCTGTCAATTTGATTTCAATTCGAGGCGGCAGAAAAAAATTCTTTCAGGTCCTCTACGAAATCGTTCCACTTGGACCAGTTCTGTCGGTTGTTTCTATACCATTGGAGCGCATTTTTATGCATTTGCTCTGGTAGTGCTCGTAATAGCTGGTCTGTCCGAATTTGATAGCAATCGGTCAACTCCTCTACTCTTTCCAAGAAGATCAGTGGCTCTTGCGTCTCATCAAATTTCACATTCCTCTTCCTCACTTGTCCATCACCTCGGAATCTGTGATCTGAGAAGTGTTCGTTGCTGCTGGCAACGATGACGGTATAGCGGTTGTATATGTCTGTGTGCAGACAGACGGTGCTGATATCATGGTCGTGAACTGATAGCTAGTTATCGGTGTGATACAATCAGTTGTTCTGGTTCTGGTCAGACCAGTCACATTACTAGTCATAGTTATGATACTTGTTGTTGTCACAGTGTCACTTGCTATAGTAGTGGCAACCTCCCTGCTTAGGTTGACTTTTCTCTGGCTCTCTTGTTTGAGATGTTCGCTCAGCCTTTTCCTTAATTCATCGGCTGTGCCGGTACAGTCTAGATCTCGTTAACTTAATTCTATAGCCAAGTCATCCTTCTTTAGTGTGTATACCCAACTAGGGGTCTTTTATGAATTCATCTCGCTCTATCTATTCTGGTTGAACAGCGGGTCCCTGCTCGGGCGCCAATTTTATGTAACGTCGGTAGTTGGTGTGCGGGCAGTCAGGAGAATGTCCAGGGCCGCTTTCCGACGTTGCTAGGTTCAGAGCGCTGTTCTAGCTCTGCGGTTCGGGCGGTATACGTAACACACACACTACTTAACCTACACTCACTCACTTACTTACAATAACTTAGGACTACGCGGCGTAGGTGCGGGGTAGGAGCGTGCGCTTACTATTCCTTAGACCAACACGATTAACGTGCGCTTGTCGTTAGGAGTAGCCAACTCGGGGAATGCGGGACGGAGCGTGCGATCGCTATTCTTCTGACCAACACGATGACGTGCGCTTGTCGTCAGAATACCCAACACGGGGGTACGGGACGGAGCGTGCGCTCGCTATTCTTCTGACCAACACGATGACGTGCGCTTGTCGTCAGAATTGCCAACACGGGGGTACGGGACGGAATGTACGTGTGCGCTTACTACTCCTCTGACCAACACGATGAACGTGCGCTTCGTCGTCAGAGTAGCCAACACGGTACGGGGACGGAATTTATATTCGTGCGCTCGCTACTCTTCTGATCAACACGATTAACATGCGCTTATCGGCAGAGTAGCCTACACGGGGGTACGGGGACGGAATGCGTGCGCTTAATAATTCTCAGGCCAGCACGATTAACGTGCGCTTGCCGTTGAACTAGTCAACACGACTTGCGGATAGGACTGGACGGGAGATGTGTCTAGTCGAGCTGCTGGGAGGCACCTGACTAATCTTTCGCTACTTGACTGACTTTTGTAGCCAGCCTTCTGGTATTCCACTGGTGGGGGGTTAACTCTGTTCACTTTGGAGTTGTTCTCTCGCGGTCGGATATTTTGCTGATCGGTGACTTGTAGTTTTCGGTTGCGTTCACTTCGATGCTTGGTGATCGACTGACTGATCTTACTACTGGCTGCCGGCTATTTATAGGCAGGCTGGCTGATGGCGTCGGGTGTAGAATACTCCCTTCTACTATCAAGCCACTAGCACGGGACACTACTGAGCTGCTTATGAGTAGTGTGCTCTCCTCTCGGCGCCTGGCTTACATTGTTGCGGCTGCTATTCACACGTTTTTGCTGGTGTCT
Source organism: Dioctria linearis (assembly GCA_963930735.1). Classification (NCBI taxonomy): domain Eukaryota; kingdom Metazoa; phylum Arthropoda; class Insecta; order Diptera; family Asilidae; genus Dioctria; species Dioctria linearis. The sequence continues at coordinate 93,533,307 of OZ005743.1, read as the reverse complement.
AGCTGAAATATATGTAACTTCGTTACAAACCATATATGCAGTTGTGAAGTTATATAGATATGGGTGTCCTTGCTGCATGTGGGGATTTCCCTGAAGTAGTCTTTCCATGTTCAGATATTTTTCTATTAGGCTGGTTATGGTTGCTTCACTTAATGACAGAAAATGTGTGCTGAGAAGTGGATTCGTTACACCGCATTTTATTGAATTTATAGCAAAATCTTCGAGTTGCGTAGTCACAGCTTGGAGACCTGCCGCACCATACTTGTATTCTGCAGCTTCCTTGCATTGCGTTAGAAGCTGTTTGATACGGTTTGCGAAAGATTTGAGCGATTCAATGGGGTACTGTTTACATGTAATCAGCTTATTTATTAACTCCTGGTATGTTCCTCGTGGTAAATAGGACTGATTGAGTAATTGCTCCATTTCTTCAAACTTTGAAAAAGTGCTGGAGGAAACAATCATGTACGCATTCCCTTGCAATCTTGTTTGGAGAATGTGTAGAAATTCAGATTTTTCTTCATCTTCTAGGCATTGTTGAACTTGTCTACAATACCAAATGAACGTCAGCAGCTCTGTTACAAGTTGAGGACTAGCCTCACCTGAGAATAGGGGCACCATTTGGGCAGTTAATTAAACTACCTTTTCATAATTTAGTGGCATTTTTCCGTTGTATTCCAGACAGTCTTTATTACAATTTGTAATGAAAAAATTTTCTGAAACTGACTTAGTGCGGGCCTTCACGGGTAAACTACTAGTTTTTGTAAGAAATCTAACCAAGCTAAGTCGTCGGAAACGTTTACCCGAACGGTGTACGCGATACCTATTTGTGGATGGTCCGCTACAATGTGAATTTTGCTCCGTTCTCGCGCTGCCTGTAGGGCTTTTATTTTCAAAAGATAGTGAATTTATTGCTGTTTCAAAATCGGAACAAGAAAAACGTCGAGTAGGCAAATTCATAGAAATTTTTGGAAAATTAAAATTTAAAAGAAGAACAAACAGAAGAAGAAACAGTTATCAGCACAAGATTTTGATGTAATGTTAACCACTACAAAAAAACAACACGTACCCGCAGTTCCGACAAGGAAGATAAGAGTTCTTCAGAGGGGAACAAATATTCGAAAAACATTAAAAATTATTGAACAACTTTTGATCATCTACCGTACGAACATCAGATTTATATATATTTATATTAGGGAGAGGGAAAAAAATGTTTTTGTACTGATCACTTAGGACTTACGTGTCTAAGGTATTGAGTTATAAATAACCAAATTATTTCACTACCACTTCCTTTTTTCTCTTTTTACAAAATCTCACAAAAAATGTTTCCTACTTAATTATAATATAATTAATTGTGAAATATATATGATATATAATATATATAATTGTATAGTATAATTTAATATTCAATAGCTTACCTTGCAGATTTATTTATTTTATTAATTCTCCTGGGATGTTGCCAGGCTGCCAAAATCAGGTATCCCTAATGTCGTCCGGGAGGGAGGGTTATTGAAATGTTGATTATTGGGATCTGCTAGCTGTCTTCCTTCTTCAATTTAGGCAAGGATGAGACCATCTAGAGTCCCGCGTTGGTGCTTTGCACGTTGATGAGGAGGTGGCTGCTTACTTTTATCAGCAGAGGCAGTTACAGCTGACCGACCTCGAGCGTTGGGGGTAACTTAAACGAACTTGTATATTTATTACCCCTTCTTTTCGTGGAGAATCGAGGGTTTTCAAGCTCTTATGTTTGTATATATATACAGGCAAAAACTGGCTTCCCCGATCCTACCGGCTGCGCCAATGTAACCATCTCACGAATGGTCCAACTGTACCACCATCAATCACATACAAACAATAAGTACTTTAACAACAAACACATTACTCATTTATTATTTTTTAAATTTATGTAAATATATTACTCCTTTAAAAATATGTGTATATAATTCTCGGCACTTATTTTGCTTTTGTTCTTCTTTAAATATATGCATTTCTCGATAACTTGCTTTACTTCAACATTTATTTTTCACTAGTTCCAACTCAGCCGACTCACTCACTAACTGCTAATTGACTTGACTCAGCTCCAAGTTTATTACATACATATCATAAAAAATTCTTATTCTCCAGAAATAAACAAATTGCTGCACATCGTCATCACCTCATTAATTCACTTTGCAATTAAAAAAAAATGAATTAATCATCATTTTCCATATTTCACTTTGAACCACTTCTGGTATCGATATTTTGTGACATTTGATTCGACTTACATTTCGCAAATATGTCGATCCCAATCGCGTTGGTGATAGTCGACTACTTTCTTTAGTTGCTCGACCAATGTTCTGTTGAAGCGCTTTACCATGCGATCGGATTGTGGATGCAGGGAAGTTGTTCTGGTTTTTCTTATTCCCAGCATTTTACACATCTCATGGAAAATCTGTCCTTGGTCCGAATGAAGTTCCTGTGGTACACCACTCCTACTGACCCACTACAATATTTATTGTTCGGCAACTGTTCAAACTTAAACATAAATATCTGTAAATCTACATAATAGCAAAATTGTTCAGATTTGTAGATATATAGTATAACACAATAAATCTGACTGTAGATATACAAAAGGTCAAAAACCGCATAGCATAAAAACAAATAAGCAATAATTGTTTGCAATAATTATTGAACTCTTGCTTACTAGGCAAATTGCGCAAAGTAAGCAATTGCCCCCAATAATTATTGAATTCAAGACAAATATTGCTTACTACATAGCACCTTAAGCTCATTACACTAAGTTGCTTAGTTAGTAATTTTTAAGCATTATAAAAGCAGTAGTAATGTAAGAATTTTTAAGTTTTAGTAAAGAACTTCCAAAGTAAAGAAGCCTGCCTTTTGCTTTACTAGTATCCAGCACTTAAGCCCCCACCAGTGGTAAGCTTGAGTGAATATTAACGTTTATTTACAGCTCTTGAGCCTAACCAGAGGTCCATTTCGCTACGCCGAATCCTAAGCACACGAGCTAAAGAAAGATTGGTCCTTCGAGAAGAACAACCAGAACCAGCCATGGACACTTCAAAAATACAGCAGCTTTTGAAAGATCAAAAGCAAATTGCTGGGAGTATCGAGGATACGCCGATCAACATGAAGAAAGATGGCCCTATTCGAAAAACACTAGCGTACATTGCAGAGAAAGAGAAGCTTTTTCTACAATACTGGACGGAATTTAAATCTCGACACGAGATTTTGGTAGAGAATATTTCAACCAATCGCAGCTATATAAAAAACGACTTTTACGGTCAAGTAAAGTGTTTTTATGAGGAAGCTATGAAGCGTATCAGCACATATAAACAGTATGTGAACGAAGAAGGGGAAGAAGACGATGATCCAAGTAAGAAAGATCAAGATGAAGAACCTGCAGTTGGAACTTCGCCAATAGATGGTAATATAAACCGTGACACGACCGAAGAAGAAGACGACTTTAAATTAGTCACCCCGAAAAACAATATTGAGCAGATAGGCAGACTCAAAAGACAAAAGTTAAAAATAAATTCCATTAGGAGAATAATAGGAGACATACATCGAAACAAAAACAGCCCTCACACAAAAATGTACTATGAATATAAAATATGGAATCTACATGAGCAGTTCAACAATATAACAGAACTGCACGAAGAAATTAACGAATTCGAGAATGAATTCAATGACCCGTACTTCCAGTCAGGTGATTACGCGAACTTGGAAACAGCAGTACAAGAAGTAATGATATTACTACATGAACGACAAAAAACAGATGAACCCAGTGAAACGCACACAATTGAAGATGCGGGGTTACGGCTACCACGGCAAACAATACCTTCATTCGAAGGTAATTATAACAACTGGCCAGCTTTTAGAGATATTTTCTCAAAAACAATTCATTGCAACAAACGGCTGTGCAGTGCAGAAAAGCTCCAATACCTGAAAACGAATATCAGGGGCGAAGCGGCAAAAATTATAAGGCACTTGGAAATTTCCGACTCAAATTACCAAGCTGCATGGGAGCTAATGAATGAAAGGTACAACAACAAAAGAGCTTTATTGTTCAGTCAACTTGAAGTACTTTTCAATCAACAGCACCAGAACATAGAAACTCCAGGCGGACTTAAGCATATTCACGACACTACACGTGAATGCATGTATGCTATACATAATTTAGGAATTAGCACTGATACCTGGGGACCGATCATAGTTTTCTATCTTTTAAAAAAGTTAGATAGAGAAACACGACGCTGGTACGAGCAGTGCGTCAAAGAACCACGAGAAATCCCAGATCTGAATGAATTTTTAAAATTCATCGAGACCCGCTTTCAGTCTTTAGAGAATTTTAAAGACCAAAAGAAAGCTTATGACTCTTGCAAACTAAGCGTGACGTCAATATCAATGACTAAGACATTTCATGCAATCGTAGTCAGATGTAAATACTGCAATGAAGCTCAATCAATCTACAAATGCAAGAAATTTGTAGAATAGTCGTGAATGAGAGATGCAGATTTATAAAGCACAATAAGTTATGTCCGAATTGCTTAAATCACAAAGAAGACATCAAGTGCTTAAGCAAACAACGATACAATAAATGTAAAAGGTATCATCATACTTTATTACACATGCACCAAGCAACGTCAGGACAAAACGGTGAGTTAAGACAACCAGTATCTTCACATGCGGCATCAACCAAAACCACACAAGAAAGCATAGAAGAAACCAAGAAGGCAAGCTACAATGTCAAACTACAGAAACAAGTAATGTTAGCTACTGCATTGGTAAAAGCACATACAGCCATGGGTACTTATGAGCTACTTCGAGTACTAATAGACCCAGGATCACAAGCTTCATTTGTGATAGAAAAAGCAGTTCAAACACTTGGGCTACCAAGAAATAAAGTTGAAATCGAAATCTCAGGTGCAGGAAACACAACGGCAAGCACATCAAGAAGCCAAGTTTGGCTAAACCTTTCACCTCGATTTCCCTCTAGCTACAAGTTGGCAGTAGAAACATTAGTACTACCCAACTTAACACAAATGTTACCCTGCACACCAATATCACTTCGCGAGTTATGGGAAAACCACAATTTTATATTGGCCGACCCAACCTTAAACACACCCGGGCCAATTGACGTGCTACTGGGTGCAGACGTATACGGATCTATCCTACTCGAAGGTATACGGAAACCAAGAGATGAGTTGCTAATTCAAAATACAACGTTTGGGTGGACTGTGACTGGGAAAATCGAAACTCTAAAGACAACAACGCAAAAAAATGTAATTAGCATGGTATCAATGGTCAAGCTGAACGAACAACTAACAAAATTCTGGGAGATAGAGGAATTACCAACAAATTCCAGCCTATCGGAAGAGGATAAAGTTGTCCAAAAGCATTTCAAAGAATCACACGTTCGAAATTTCAATGGGACATATACAGTGTCAATGCCACTAAAAGAAAACGCACACAATCTTGGCGACTCCCGTAAGATAGCTATGGCCAGATTACTTCAACTTGAAAAGAGATTTCGGAAGAGTGTGACTTTAAAAAAGGAGTACAGCAAATTTATGTTGGAATACCTAAATCTAGGACACATGAAGCAAGTTTCACCAAAAGCGGATGGTATCACCTATTATCTACCTCATCAACCAGTAATAAAAGAGGAAAGCATCACGACAAAATTACGAGTCGTGTTTGATGCCTCCGCTAAAACCAATACCGGACTGAGTCTAAATGATATAATGTACGTCGGACCACGCTTGCAAGAAAACCTATTCGACATCCTACTACGTTGGCGGACACACAAATATGTGTTCAAAGCCGACATCGAGAAGATGTATCGGATGATACAAATCGATGATGAACAACAAAACCTGCAAAGAATACTGTGGAGGTTTTCAGAAGACGAACCTATTAAGGAATATGTTCTAACGACGGTTACATATGGCACAGCCTCAGCACCGTACTTGGCAGTAAGGACATTACAACAATTAGCAGTCGATGAGCATAACAGATTCCCTCAAGCTGTAAACGCCAATCTAAAAGACTTTTACGTTGACGATTTATTGTCTGGAGGAGATTCAATGCAAGAAAATATGACCACTTTGCTCGAATTAATTGGGCTGCTAAAAGCAGGGGGTTTCAACCTAAGAAAATGGTCAAGTAATGATTTAAACCTCCTCAAAACAATTCCAGAAGAATTACGGGAGAAAGACCCAATTGAGATCAGCAACGGAGAAACAATTAAAACCTTGGGAGTATATTGGACGCCTGCAACAGACACGTTCCATTTTAAAGTCAATCTTTGTGATCGAAAACAACAAACAAAACGAACCATGCTGTCAGATATCGCCAAACTGTTCGATCCCCTTGGATGGCTTGCACCGATAATGATAACAGCTAAAATCATGATGCAGGAACTCTGGATAGAAGGAAACTCATGGGATGAGAAAGTACAAACAGATGTATCTCAAAAATGGGAAAAATTCAAGAAGGAGCTCCCACAAATTGAGTCAATCTCCATTCCAAGATGGATGCAGCATACCCTTTCTAATCAAGAAATAGAACTACACGGATTCTGTGATGCATCCGAAAAAGCGTATGTTGCGACAGTCTACAGCAGAGTTATTAAGCAAGATGGAACAATTCAAACAACACTACTAACGGCTAAAACCAAAGTAGCACCCATAAAACTTAAGAAAACACTTCCAAGGCTGGAATTATGCGGTGCAGCACTCTTGGCAAAATTGCTACACCAGGTAAAAGTCATCATGCATTTTCAACACGTTATCACATACGCCTGGACAGACTCAACAATCACATTAGCTTGGATCAAAGGAGGCCCAGAAAAATGGAAAACCTTTGTCGCAAATAAGGTAGCTGAAATCATAGAATTAACAACACCTACCATCTGGTATCACGTTCGTTCAGAGCATAACCCTGCAGATGTGGCATCTAGAGGAATCAACCCATCAAGACTTCTTGGCTTAAATTTATGGTGGCATGGGCCTGCATGGTTGATGGAACAAAAGAGCAAATGGCCATCCCTTGCATCACCTGAACTATCGACAATGGAAGAAATGAAACGCCAAATCACATGCGGAAACATACCAGAAAAGGACGCGTACCAAGAAAAAATCTTCTTAAAATACAGGAAGTTACCTAAACTCTTACGAGTGTGGGCTTATTGTCAAAGATTTATCAACGCTTGCAGAAGGAAACCAATAAGCAAAATGCATATTACAGCACCAGAGATATTGAATGCTCTCAATAGCATAGTCCGTATCATTCAGCAATATGAATTCACCTCTGACATCCACAACTTACGCAAAAATCGATATTTAGAAAGGAAAAGTGCACTCTTATCACTCAACCCGTTTTTAGACACAGAGGGACTCATCAGATTAGGAGGGCGCATCGGTAATTCCAACGTACCTTACAACGAAAAGTACCCAATAATCCTACCCTCTAGTCATCACATAACCAAATTAATTATTCAAGAATCCCACGAACTGACACTCCACGGATCAAACCAGACAACCTTAGCATTCATTCGCAGAAAGTTTTGGATTATCATAGGCAAGAATACTGTTAAGAACGTATTGAACAAATGTATTCGTTGTGCCCGTTTTAAGACGCAAAACCCATCTCAGCAAATGGGCGCACTACCAACACCAAGCCATTCAGCCACACAGGAATAGACTACGCTGGGCCAATAAAAATCAGAGCATCTAAAGGCAGAGGAATCACAAGTTATAAAGGTTACATTGCAGTGTTTGTATGTCTGACCACTAAAGCCATACACTTAGAGATCGTAAGCGGCTTGACAACAGAGGATTTCCTCGCAGCCTACAAGCGATTCATTGCAAGAAGGGGCACGTGCACTGACATCTATAGTGATAATGCCACAACCTTCGTTAGTGCTAATAAAGTACTTAATAAAGAAAACGTGAAAAGCGCAGCTTCATATCTAGCAAATAAAGGAACGACATGGCACTTTATTCCCCCTGCAGCTCCTCACTTCGGAGGAATTTGGGAAGCCGGTGTTAAAGCAGTTAAGTATCATCTGAAGAGAATTATAGGGGAAACCACACTTACATATGAAGAAATGTCAACTTTACTCTGTCAAATTGAGGCTTGTCTCAATTCAAGACCCCTGTGCCCAATGACGGACGATCCAACAGACATAAACACACTCACTCCAGGACATTTCCTTGTGGGAGAAGCACTAATTGTGCCTCCAGATTCAACGGGATGGGAGAAGGAACAGCACAGTCTCTCTCGCTGGCAACATATCCAAAAGATGAGTAAAGATTTCTGGCAAGCATGGACGAAGGACTGCCTTAAGCAATTACAGCGACGGTCAAAATGGAAAAGCAAGACTAGCAATGTTAAAATCGGACAAGTTGTACTTATAAGAGACGAGGGTACACCTCCCACAAATTGGCCACTTGCAAGAATCACAGAGGTACACCCAGGATCGGACAACTTAGTGAGAGTAGTAACACTAAGATACAAAGGTGATCATACCATAAAACGTCCAATAGCAAAAATTTGTCCCTTGCCAGTGGAAGAACACGACGACAATAGTCTAACCCAGAGCTGCGTAAAGAGAAAAATAGCTGCTCATTCAATGAGCACGCTAAGAAGGAGACAGCCAGCTCGAGATGTGCATACAGACCAGAGGTTAGTTAAGAGAATGAAAGTAAGCAAAGTGAGCATGTCCTTCGCAGACCAGTCAGTCGGTGAAAACGAGACACTAGGAAACGTAGCTTCATCAAAACCAACTCAAAAGTTCTACGCAGTAAACAACGCATGCGTCAATGTCCCCGCATTACCCTCACATCGGGATCTAGCAGCAAATGGAAATGAAACCAAAGGGCATTCAACAGCAGACAAGCAGGAAAAAAGAGACACCTGCACAGACACGGCATCAAATTATAAGGCACAAGTACATAAATTTCGACGCGATCATATGCAACGTAAGCGTAATGGTGTTCGAATTTACCCTGTAACAACTGGGTACAAAAATTTAGTACCTATAGAAAAACAATTACAGGCAGTCAAGGTTTACGAAATGCGCTATAAAACACAGTTACCTAACTTCGCGAAAAGATACTATTCTGAAGAGTATAGAAGGCCGACTAATCATGGAGGACAGTGGACAACAATACACCCAACCATACTCTGCCTCCTGCTACTCCTATTTGTGAAAGTAGGGCACTGTTCCTACAACCTAACTCAACCAAAAGCAGGCTTGTACGTTGAGCAAATGGGCGATGTCCAAGTGAAGCGAGGCACCTTCAGAATTGAATTGAGCTTGTCCTCAGCAGAAATAAGTAATGATAGCAGCATGCTAAAACAGACAATGAATCAAATAAAAACACTCTGCGACGAGACATACAAAATATCCGACGAAACACATTGCCAAGGGTTAATACATCATCTCGAGGAAATCCACACGGAAACCCAAAACCACATAGAAATGTTGCTATCCGAAACAAATAAAAGGGGAAAAAGACGAATTCTGGGGGGGGGGGCTATTAGAGACGGTATTCGGAGTCAACGATGAGGTATATAAAAATATTGACGAACTAGATCATAACCAAAAGCTCCTACTTCAAACGATCAACCATCAAACGAATATCATGCTTACAACTATCGCAACAGCCAACGAGACAGAAGCAAGAACAGTGAAAAAGCTAAACACTTTCACCGATAGATTGAACCAGGGATTGACAGCAATTAAAAAGATGCAAGCACAATGGTTCGCAGGGTCCGACACAAACAAATTAAATATTCACTTCCTCGCAGCATACCATGCTGCAGCTAATTACCTAGAGGAATTATTAGAAAAATATTACAAGATCACTAGGGTTTACTTCCATTATGGAAGTCTAATAGACTTCCTGAAACCTGCCCAAATATCAGACATACGAACCAAAGCCAAAGGAAATCTGCCATCGAGTTTAGACATTCTGCCATTCCACAACGCCAAAATTGAGCTAGAATTCTCAGCAGAAGAGATTAAGGTATTAGCATACCTCAACATAGCCGAACTATCCCAGTACAATCTAATAAAATGTACAGCAATACCTCAAAAAAAAATCAGACAATCAGTACGTGGTCATAGATCTTTCGACTCCTATTCTAGCCATAAACTACAACACACAGTCTTACTTTAGTTTAACTGAGATGGAATTGGATAGCTGCGTAAATACAAAAAAACATATGTTACTATGCACGCCAACAGTCATACGAAGCATCGAGAATCATACGAGTTGCATCATAGATGAACTATATCACCGACACGAAGGCAATGAATGTCCAATCAGACAATTCAAACTAACAAACGTTCTATGGAAGCACCTTCACATGATCAACACCTGGTTATTTGTTGCCAACAAACTCACCACAGCAGCAATACAGTGTAATGGAAATCATGAGGACGTCCTTTTAAATGGCACTGGAATCATCAGAATTTCGCAAGAATGTACAATAAAAACGAAGCGAAATACACTCAAATCCGAATACTCGTTGAAAACACCAGTCATCGCGTCCTTTATAAAACCTGTGCCAATCAATGTCTCCCTACCAACAATTAGCAGCTTAACAATATCGACAGACATGGAACCAGTTATAAAGACGTCCGACCAAATCTACGAGGCATTGGAAGCTGAAGGTGACAATCTTCATGTTGAGGGAAGCTGGGAGATCATTCATCACCACATCACCGGTGCAAGCATCTCAACCACCACAATACTCATCATAGCAGGGATTATCACAGTCATAAGATGCAAGTGGAAGCGAAAACTCACGTTATCAAGTACTGAGGCAACACCCATAGAGGACGTGGAGAGTATGTCAGAGTTCAATCTTCCTCCAATCGCGTCCCCCCGGCAGAATGTTCAAACTTAAACATAAATAACTGTAAATCTACATAATAGCAAAATTGTTCAGTTTTGTAGATATATAGTATAACACAATAAATCTGACTGTAGATATACAAAAGGTCAAAAACCGCATAGCATAAAAACAAATAAGCAATAATTGTTTGCAATAATTATTGAACTCTTGCTTACTAGGCAAATTGCGCAAAGTAAGCAATTGCCCCCAATAATTATTGAATTCAAGACAAATATTGCTTACTACATAGCACCTTAAGCTCATTACACTAAGTTGCTTAGTTAGTAATTTTTAAGCATTATAAAAGCAGTAGTAATGTAAGAATTTTTAAGTTTTAGTAAAGAACTTCCAAAGTAAAGAAGCCTGCCTTTTGCTTTACTAGTATCCAGCACTTAAGCCCCCACCAGTGGTAAGCTTGAGTGAATATTAACGTTTATTTACAGCTCTTGAGCCTAACCAGAGGTCCATTTCGCTACGCCGAATCCTAAGCACACGAGCTAAAGAAAGAGCAACTGTGGTTGACCCTTGATTAGGGATTGCATATGCAGCAGGCCATTTACTGAAATAGTCAATAGCAACTAATATATAACGGTTACCGTTATCTGTTTCAGGAAAAGATCCAGCGATATCTACGGCTATCCTTTCAAATGTGGCTCCTACATTCTACTTCTGCATTCCTCCTCTGCTTCTGTGTGGAGAATTCCATTGAGCCCAGTAGCTCCTTAGTTTCATCATCCCATTGTGGTCCTTCCATGTCTTCTTTCCAAGCAAGAATGGGTGATATGTCTAGGTCTTCTCGTTGTGCTGTTCGTAAGCTCTAATTGTCCAAGCCTATCTATGGTTCCACCATTATTAGCTGTATATTTGCCTTTGTTTCTTTTTCTTCCACCCGAACGCAATGTTTGCATTCAAGTTTGCAAGGACGTCGTAAATAGGATTCTGTATTTCCATGGATACGTCCTCTTCGGTGTTGGATTTCAAAGTCATAAGCTTGGAGTCGCTCTATCCATCTCGCCACTTGCCCATCAAGGTTCTTAAACTGCAAAAGCCGTTTAAGCACTACATGGTCAGTGCGAAGGATAAACTTCTGTCCTTTGGAACTGGCCAATCTTTGACAGCTGCTATCATCTCTGGATCACTTCATACTTGTGATGAAACTATGCGCCCCAAATTTTTAACTTTATTTTTCAATAGAGTGCTATTATTCGTACTAAGCTTCAGTTTCGCATCTCTCAGTCTTTGAAGTACGTTCCGTAGCTTGTTTTTATGTTCCTTGAATGTCCTTCCGATTACTAGTATGTCATCTATGTAGCCAAGACATATTTTCCAGGTTAATCCTCGCAAAACACATTCCATGAGTAGTTCGAACGTAACTGGAGCATTACATAATCCAAATGTCATAAATTTCCTTGCCATAAGCCACTTCCAAGCAGTTTTGTCTCGGTCCTCGGGGTGTATTTCCACTTACCAGTAATCGGTCTTCAAATCCAATGTCGAAAAGCATTGCGCTCCGGAAAAGGTGTCCAATGTGTCATCAATCCTTGGTAACGGATAGCTATCCTTTCTCGTTACGTTATTTAGTTGGCGGTAGTCAACACAGAATCGGGTACTGGCATCCCTTTTCCCGACTAAAACAACTGGCGATGTCCAAGGGCTGTTAGATTCGTCAATTATGCCTTGTTCCTCATGGAATTTATCATATCTGCAACTTCTGTTTGTTTAGCTATTGGTTGTCTTCGTGGTGTTTGCCGAAAGGGCCTAGAATCTTCTATATTGATCCGATGCTGGACCAGATTTGTTTTGCCGAAATCATCATCGTTCATTGCAAATAATTCCGAAAACTCATCGTTCACTGTTCACTTAAGGCACTAGATGAAAGAAGTTTCTGAAGCTGTTGCTGGTATAGGTTTTGCCTCCTTTTTGTTGCTGTAAAATTAAAATGAATTAAAAAAATAAGACAACTTTAACTGATTCGCGAGCGTTTTGTTATCCTTTTTATCTTTGTGAAGTAAAGAATTACAACCAGGCTCGACGGCCTCCGGCATATCGTCGCAGGAACCTAGTACAAATCACGTTGAAGATAAGTTGAGGGAAAACTACGTTCCTCTTAGCAGCGCCAAGAAAAATGAAAGAAAAATAACTTTCTTTAAAATATTTATTATCCAAAACCTATAAACAAAAAGAAAACCAAACGAAAATTCTGAAGGAAAACAAAGGAAAGCACTCTACTAACAAATTTTATTGGGGGAGGTTTGAGCGAATGTTCCAGCGAAACGCACTGCCATCCAGTTCATTTCTAGATCTTATACCCTTTAATATTTGTACACAGTTTTCATCGATCGTCTGCTTTTTCCCCTTAGTCACAAGATTAGACCGGATTACTGTACTAGCGATATCTACTAGCGATAACAATAGTGTGTTTTAATTTTTGTCAAATTTGCGAATCTTGATAAAAAACAGCTTTCGTTTATTTACTTTTTACATAATTCATAATTGGAAAAAGTAAACGTTCAGCAGCAGAACAGCTATGATATTAAAAAAAAAATCTTTGTTTTTGGATCAAATAAATGTAAAATGTATAAACGTTTTATAAATTTCTATTTTGTGATGGATCATTCATTAATGAGTTTGTTTTTCGAAATAATTGGTATTGGTGATACTGACTACTGAGAAATCATACTGCAGGCGATTGCAGTTTTTTATAAAATAATTTCAATTAAGCATAGAGCATTCGGATGATGTGAGTGTAAAGGCAAGTACATACCGACGCCTTGGCACGGTTGACGAAACATACACAAAATGAAGTTAGTTTTGAAAAAAAATCTAATATCCCGGTATATTAGACATGCCAAGTCATACAGAATTTTGCTTAACTTTACTACGGAAATCAGTTATTAATTCATTGCTACGACAGATGACTGCACTGTTTCAACTAGAATGAATTTCAGTAGATAATTTTTTCTTAAAGCTAAAGATCTTCGAGATTTCAGCCGGTTTTTTTTAAAAACTTGGGCTTGTTTTTATTAGAAATTTACATCTATGCTAGGAACTAAGCTTATAAATATCTTTAACTACAATAAACTACATTAGATTAATTCCAAGCATACTCTATTCCACGTATTTAGCAAAATACTTGTCCAGCCTATTCCCATAAAAATAATAATTGCTTAGGTTATATAACCGGACCACAGGCTACCACTAAAAAAAACGCTAAACCACTTGTCTTAACGAAAAAATAATAAGCTTTCACCTCAAATTCACGAAACATTTTATTACAAAAGAATAAGAGAAAAAGTTACAATTAGTCTAAGCAAGACAAACAATATTATATTCAAGTGTTGTAACCCTCTTTTAATCGTCTATTTTCTTGAACTGAGGCACAGACTTCATCAGAGCAGCCCAAAGGCATTAGCTCTAGATTAAAGTCATTGCTGAGAAGAGCAGCCCAAAGGAATTAACCTAATAAATATTGGAGCAGGTTATCAGACCTCTAACTCTTTCTTATCTTTAGCCTATAAATAAAGCTATGTATGTTTACTCTGTAGCACTATTAATTGTAAATGTAATTAACTTGCACTGCATTGCTTGTTATTTTATAATAAAATTTCGATCAAGGTGCAATATGCCTGACCTTGCATTCTTGCTTTATTATCAACGTATGACCCATATCAGCGCGTTGTTTATCCAAGCTTAATGTCGCTGACCACACTTGCATGGGTCGAAAATGATTCGTTACACATTCATAAGATTTTGGGTTTTGCGTCACTTCAGGGTATTGCGAGAAAATGAACCCATCGGAAATGATTGACCCATACCATTGTTTGTTAGTGAGAATAGTGCGTTGCAAGTTTATGTGCTGGAAGATATTTTGTATTGCAAGATATGGATGGGTAATTGCTGGGCATATTACCATAGATAAATATAAAAGCTAAATTAAATGAAAACTCAATGTTCTGAATGGCAACACCAATAGTGGGTTGCCCGATTTAATTTCGTTTTGAAACGTAATTTGCTATTTTTATGAAAGACGCTGTGTACTCAATTTGAGCTCTCTTCGTCGACGCGCTCTCAGGCAGTGTCCAAATATATGAAAACCCAAAATTTTAGATTTTTACGTATCCTGTGAAAAAGATCAGTCCTATACAGTTTTGAGCTTTTCAGAATAGGAAATCCTATAAAATTGTTTATATTCATTTTTTCTGTCCGACGAACCGTTCTAGAAATATATGGAAAAAACCACTTCAAAAATCAAGCTTGCACAGATGGGTGACCATACGAAATGACATACGGGCAGTCATCTACGGTATCATAAGAATGGGTCTTAGATCAATTCTAGCTTTATTATTTCTTTTATTAATAATCTTATTTTCACCCTCTTAACCAATTTTATATTCCTTTGATTCTGTATTGGTCGTAAAAAATTTTAGAAACCATGAAAGAAAAAATTCTTGGTATTTACGGAAAATGTTGGAAGGTGTCCACGGTATACTGACGTTAACAAGATACGCCCACTAGATTTTTGATAGGGGATACAGTCACGTGATACTTCACGGCATCAGTTCATGTGAATTACTCCGATTTTTCTTTTATGTATTTAATGTCTTTAATACGATCGTGTGATACAGTGACGCTCAAGATGGCCGACCATGTTTCATGCCAGTTATACCTTGTTATTGTCAGTGTACCGTGTCCACCAGGGTTTGGAAGGCGAGAAATCAATATATATTATTTGCTAAATAGAGAGCCTAAAGTTTTTGTGAAGATTTTCAATTTAGATCCTACCTGTATTGATTGTGCGTAGCCTCGCTTTGTTTGTTTCTTTTTATACCCTAGATGAATTTTATAAGGATATAACGCATAGAAATAATTATACTAGAGCAAAGTTGAGTGTCCAGTCAACGACACCCACGCATAATATGAAAACTTATGTTAATTTTTGGCATGTTCGTCTGTCGCCCGTCCGTTCGTACGTCCGTCCGTCTGTGTGCACGATATTTCCAGAACGCGTGTACTTAGAGAACTGGAGTTTTGGAGATTACCTTTAAAGAAAAAGTCAAATTAAGTTCGAAAATCAGACAAATAGAGCAACACTTTCGTGGGGTTTCCATACACATATTTCGTTTCTCTCTATATATTTGGATACATCATTCTCATAAAAATAGTAAATATAATTTAAAAATGTGCTAAATCGGGAAACCCCATCTTGGTACTGCCACACACAAATTTAGGTTTATCACTTCCTAGACATCTTTATGGTACTGAAAAGATCTTCAGAATATGAAATCTTATAAAATTCGTTATAAGCATTTTTACTGGCCGACGAACTGTTCTAGAAATAAATGCGAAAACAACTTGACCAACCAAACTTGCACTGATATGTTACCATACGAAATTAGCTACGGGCATTCATCTATGGTATCAATAATTGGTCTTAGTCCAATTCTAGCTTTCTTACTTGTTTAGAAAGGAAATTATTCAGGAGAAAGTCTATATATACCTAATAATCTTCCTTCTCACAATAATAATATGTAAATTTTTAACATGCCCATTCCGAACGTGTTCAGAACTCGGGTGCGGGGCTTTGAAAGCCGAGAAGGTTGAAATGACATCAACTACTTGGCACCAGTGAACCAGTCGCTACCGGCACCACCATTGCACTGGGGTAGGGGATGATCGCCATACCACTGCATACAGGCTTCTTCCCTCGATGCTGTAAGGGTGCCATCTGGCGTTCTCAGAATACTCAGCCTGGCCGACGGGTCACTCCTAAGAGCCCTGAGCATCCCGGTTCACGATAGCAGTCGAGCTTCTCGCAGAAATCTACAAAAGCCTGTCTTTTTGACTTCGTCACAAGCTTTTAAGCTTCTGGAAGCATTTCGGTGGTTATTGAGACTGCCGTTCCACCACGGCATAGGATTTTTTCCTATGTCCGTGCTAATTGGACAGGAAGCTTCGAAAGCTAGAGCCTTCTCCAGGGCAGCTATACTCCTCATTATTTCAGTGGGAGAGGCCATCTTGTTAGTCTTGGGTTTATATATAAGTATATTCCTGCATATTTGGCTGAGAAGCCACTTAATCGGCTGGTGGTCTGTATGTAAGTAAAATTCCTTACCGAAAAGGTAGGGACTGAAGTATTTACACCGCCAGACCGTCGTCAATAGGTCTTTTTCGATCGTCAAATAGTTTTTTTCGTGATAATTTAAGGTCCTGGATGCATAACAAATTGGGTATCAATATCTGTTATTAAAATTGGGGTATTTAAGGATGGGATGGGTTGTTATAATTTTGTTGAACTTCTCAAGGGCACCAATATAACTAATTTGGGTAATTTGTGTTGACTGTCATTCCTTTCTTTAAGTACCTTGCCATAGGCTAAGCTACATTCGGTTTCATTTTTTAAGAAATTTATTTTGTCGATTTAATTTTGCTAAATATTAGGATATAATCTAATTATACGGCCAAATGTTGTTTATAAGTCCTCTTAGTACATCGTTTACTGTCCTCTGAAATTGGGCCGGAGAGTTCTTAAGACCGAGTGGCGTTCTCAAGTGCTAAGAATAGCCATGTGGGGTCGAAGATGTAGGCTTCTTTCTACCTTCTAGTCTGACTAGTATCTGGTGAAAGCCTTTAGCAAGATCTGGAGTAGTAAAATATTGGGGTCTTCCCAGTTTTTCGAAAATACTTTCGATGTTTGTTATCGTTAACTTGTCACAGATGATGACCTCGTTAAGTTTCCTATAGTCAATCAATATTCGCCATTTTCGTTCTCCTGAATTTTCTAATTTCTTCGGGACTATCCATATTGGGCTATTATAGGTTGAGTTACTTAATTGTATGATATTTTGCTCTAACATCTCCCCGATTTGGCTTTCTATTTCCACTTCGTAGATACGGGGATACCGATAATTTTTTGTTTTATAGGGTTATTTGTGGTCATAATAATTTCGTGTTGTACTTCGCGAGTTCCAATGAGCGTATCACCCTCTTTAAAAAATAAATTTTCTTACTGCTTTAGCGCTTTTATGATGTTTCGTTTCTCTTCGAGATTTAAATGACTAGGCTTACTTTTTGGATATTGCCTTCCGGATTTAAATGACCAGCTTTACTTTTTTGATGTTGTCTTCTTCGAAATTACAGACTTTATGTATAATAAAATAATGATCGCCTATTTTAAAATAAATTTGTTTATCATTTACTTCAATATATTATTGACCTAAATCGATTACTGCTCTCAAAACGTTTCAGAAATTTTGACCATTAATATATAGGGTGCCTGATACTTTAAATTATTTTGGCATAGAAGTAACTAATCTATTTGTTACTTTAGATATATCCATAAAATTTGAAAAATAGATAGGTTTTTCTAATGCTTCTTGGTTTTAAAATAAAATAGTTTCCGACCCGGTTTAAATTAAACATTTTATTTTTGATTTGTCGATTGTTAGTATTACTATTGGTAGTCTTCTTGCCGAGGCTGATTTGAAAAATGTACGTCGTTACATCGAATATTATTGATTTTCATTGGGATAGCGTTATTGGAATTAATATTAGAAATCTTATTTTATCCCTGCCTAAATTGTTCTGAATGGTTGTTAAAATTATTTCCATTTCAAAATGGTCTCTGTTGATTAAAATTTTGTCTGTATTGCCCTGATCTGTCATTGTTCGAAAAAGTTCGGTCTTGTCTAATGTAGTCATTCCATCTGAATTGTTCAAAAAATTTCCTAGATTATTTTGTTGTTGCGCAAATTTTCTATTATATTTATCCGAAAATTTTCTCTGTAAAAATTACTTGTTTCTCGTTCACTTTCATCACGTTTAAATTCTCTGCGATGTGTATATTGCTAGATCTTGAATCTTTGCTATATTTCCTATAATTATAATGAATCAATACACTTTCGTCTAACTATCCCAAGTCGTCAAAAATATTGAACACTTAAGTTAAGGTCCTATTTATACTCATATCTACTAAATTTTTATCATAATGTTCAGGGGAATAATTAGTTGGTTTATTATCATCGTATTTTGATTGAAAATTTATAGATCTGATTTGAAAACAAAGTTCTCTTAAATTTCTTCTCTTGATGCATTTACTTTCGTCCATACGTATTTTATAACTTTTCCTTGCCCTATACTCTGTTTTTAATTTGAATTTCACTTGTTGTCAACTTAAATTTTCTTCTACTCTATTCTATTCTATTCTACTCTTTCTTGTAGTTGTTGAATAGCTTGCCGCAGATCGTGAATTTCTTGCTGTTCGACCATTTCTGCTTGGTGCAAGTTCCTGTTTGAGTAAACACATTTCATTTCAAAACAAAACCAAACCAGAAATATATCACGGAACGAAAATATCTTTGCTTCTATTTTCTTTTCTTGCGATTTTTCGACCACTGGGTTAATATTTCTTAGAACAGAATCCTACTGACTGCTCCAATTAACTTTTTCCTTTAGTAATGATTTAAAGAAAAAACACACAGGAGAGATTTCAGAAGTAAACAGACAAAATAATTTCCACTAGGTATTTTTCTTATTATAACAAAACGATTTTATTTATCAACACAAACGAAATTTGCAGTAAAAACTTTTGGTATTATAAGAAGTTTCCATTGATTAACACAAAATACATATATACAGAAATTCCTTACCAAAACGATCAAAATTTTCAATTTTTGGACCCGACCCCGTCCGATTTCGATGAAAGTATCACAATTAGTTAAGTTTTAAAAAATATTGGATCCGTATTTTTTTGTTTAGCCTGCCGACCTCAGGTCTTGAACGTGCTGTTTAATTTGCTGATTACTTGGGATCGGGATATTCGATTCTTTTGTGCGATTTTAAAATTAAAGGTATTAAATGGAATGGAGCTTTCCAAAGAAATTAAAACAAGATACAAAAAATAAAATAAAATACAATTTTTATTAATTTTGGATTTTTGAGCCCCCCCCCCCCCCCCCCCCCCCCCCCCGAAGTGAAACCACTCCTAAAAAATGTATTTTTTAAATGCTCCAACATTAATACATAACATATAAGAAATTTACGTATAGTTTAGGAGATGCATTTTTTTTATATAGTCTCTGCAAATTTTCATATATAAAAATTTTAGAATTTACCACAAAAAAATTTTTTTTTATTGTCTTTAGATATTTAATGAAATAAGTGCTTGAAAATTATTAGGATATTAGTTCTGTTTTATTATTTCATAAAATTTATAAATTTCTTTTTATTACAAAACGAGTATTCTTTAACACTAACCAGTGGCGGATCCAAGGGGGGTCGTGGGTTCATGCCCCCCTAAATTTGAAGAAAAAATATTTAATTAATTGAGTTATTTGAAAAAATATATTTTTTATTTTATACTTTTTTATTTATATAATTCAAATTAAAAAAAATTTTTATTCCAAAACTTAAAAAAATAAAAATTTATTTCAATGAATGGTATTGTATGCATGTGATGTATGTGTATAGGTTTTTCTCGAAATTTGAGTTTCGGACCTCAGCTTTGGGTGATTCAAGAGAAACACTTCCCAAGCCACGAAACAGACTCCCTCACTACCTCATCAGAGCCCTAACTTAACTTAGTCCTAACTCATGTAATATTTCGGGGCTTGCCTTAGCCGAAGGCAATCACTCTACGCCGTTTCAGGAAGCCATGATTAAGACAACTCGCACACTTTTATTTTATTTATATATATTTTTTTTTACTTTTGCTTTGTTCACAAACTTTTTCTTTCACAAACTTCCCCTTATGGTTATTTTCACAAAACGTTTATTTTTTTTTCTTATCGCAACTTCTATTTTCTTTACCTGTTTACAATTAGTGTTCAGCCTACCGCGGCGGACGATGGTTGAAATGAAATTTGATATTTTCATAAATATCAAACCATAGTCTTGCTATCGTGCATACATTGTTGCACCCACAATGTATGCCGCTCGCGAGAATTTGCTGAAAGGAGGCTTTTCGGTGAAGACTTGATCGTTTCAATCTTCACCGAGTAAATTTTATGTATGTGTATATGTACCCAGCTGGAAATGGAATCAAACTATCACCCAAACCGGATGCCTTCCTTGGAAGTTGTGATGCATGCCGCTTCATTGGACACCTTGTAGGACTTTTGTACAGGCATGTCCTAGGGAGGAAGCAGTTCAAGCTTTTTCTTGTGCTTCCCCCCTAGCTTCCTTGGAAGGAATCGAGGATGCATGCCCATTCACTGGACACCATGTGGGACTTTTGTACAGGCATGTCCTAGGGAGGAAGCAGTTCAAGCTTTTTCATGTGCTTCCCCTAGCTTCATTGGAAGGAATGGGTATGCATGCCTCCTCAGTGGACTCTCTGCAAGCGAAAACAAATCTGCGTGCACTTGGTTTCACAAACAAATCACGAATGAACTTGAAAACATGCGTTTAACCTTCCACCAAGCTTCTTCCGGGATCAATCTGGGACGGATCAAAAATAGTTCGGCTTGTTCATGTTTTTCACTAAGGTTTTACTGCTTTTGCAAAACAAGAATGAGCTTGAAAAGTGCATTGCACCTTCCACCAAGCTTCTTACAGGATTAATGTGGAATGGAACGACAATTTTTCGGCTTTCATATATTTGCACTATTAGTTTAACTGCTTCCACAAGCCTTCACGTGAAAAGCCTGACCAGATTTCCCGCTGGGTACATACATATCGTATTTTCGACAAATCTTACTGAAGGTAAGATTTGTCGTGGGGCTTTTTTCTATTGAAACAACTTGGGTTGAAATTTAAAATTTTTATTTGTCCCAAGTCGTTCTATGGGAAATAATTTGCGTTTTTAACTGAGGAATTTGAATCAATTGCTGATGGAAATTTCTTCGCCTTAAAGAGAGATAAGCCCCTTTTCAGGTAATTTTGGCATGTAACACTCCTATGCCGTGCTGAGCATAAACGACGTAAGTGTAGTAAGACAAGTTTTGAGTAATTGGACATTTTATATTTATCTCAATGCCACACACAGAATTTTCTTATGAAGCTTTTTTTAATGACATTTTCTACTGTATAATTCAAATTCTTAACAAATCAAAGTTTTTGTAACACTTTTTCGTGTCGCGAGTTTTAGCAGATACGCCCTTTTTGCGTTTTTATGAAGAACGATGTAGTGATAGGGTAGCTAAACATAAAGCCTGATTGTTTATAACTTGCATGAATGTATTATCTGAAACTTTTTATTATTTATTTCATAACAGTTGTATGGATCAGTTTTTTTTAAATATGAAAATAATATTTTTACACCAAAGAAAAAAACAACAAACTTTTCTTCAAACAACAACAAAATGAAAAACTTTCTTCAAGTAAGAAAAAATAGGTACTTTTACTTCTTATTGTAATCTTTATCTATTGCTATTTCATTCCAAATTGTAATCGACCTTTCGGAAGTATTTGGCCCAGTAAAATTTCGTAAAATTTCATGTTATCGATCCTTCGATATTGCTTTGCTTTTCTTCTTTGATTTCGGCTTTTCGACTCCATTTTTAAACACCTTTGCCGTAAGAAAATTAATCTCCTTAAAAATTTCATCAAAATTGTTTTTGTAACTCATCGTTCTCTTTCCTCGTGAAAAAGACAAATGACACATGTCTTTAAGAAACGGTCATGGTTCTATTTTCTCCAACTTGTTTGTAAAGAAGAATCTTCCCAATTATAAAAATCAGTAATATTTAGATCAATAGCAGTAGTGCGATTTGCTGCGGTTTGAATACACTTGGTGAAGTCCTTAAAATCATATACATTTTTCTTCATGCGCAGCGAACGCTTAACTCTGTGGTGGAATGAGTCTGCAAACATAAAACTGTGGACTGGTACAAAATATTTAATTTACAGATTTTGCAAGGCAATTTCATCAGTATTAACTATGTATACAAAAACGGAAAACAAAGCCCAATTTTTATTTTGCGCTGAACAATTATCTAACCATAATGCTATGGAATTTTCATCTCTCTTATGAAGAAAGAAAGCGTAGTATGTTGAAATAATGTCTCCTTTTTTTCTGCCGGATATTGCTTTCATTATAAGCAATTAATCTGGGCATAAAAAGGATTTCCTTAAATACGTCACAGCGTGGTAGCATAATTATTTTTTGCAGGTCTGCAGAAAAAAACTTGCCACATTGTAGATCTGAAAATTTATCCTTTTCGTATTCATTCCTTGCATTAGTATAGCGTGCATTATGTGTATTCCATTCTTTGCACCCTTCACACGTCATATCTAATTCCGTTTTTATATGATTTGTGCAGCAAAGGATATATTCATATCAGATAAGTCAATTCGATGCTTCTGTATAAAAGCTTTAGGCATTGCTTTTATGGTAACATCGCTTGGGAGATATGTATGTAGTGTTTGGTGAATGTTCCCTTATGTACTGCGATGTTTGAGGATGGTAGCTTTCAGTATGAGATTCTATTGCTTTTTCAAATTTTTCACAAAAAGTTGTTCGTATCATACTATCATTTCTCGGGGCGTATCCAAGAGTGGAAAGAAAATATATATATATATATATATATATATATATATATATATATATATATATATATATATAACTCTTTCACCACGATCATTTGAGAAATAATATTGTATCGTCTTATTTCTTTTGCTATCAGAGGAACCAGTTGTTCATCTCTTGACGGGAACTTTCGTCGTATTTTGGAAGACATACCATTTCCTATTTTTCGGTGACATTTTACAAAATTCTTTCTTGATCATGTTCCTTTGATCGTGGTTAATTTTATTAGACAAGCACCTTTTCTGGCAAGTTTCTTCACAAGGTGCTTTTAGTTTATGCTTTTTGGCACATTATACAATTTTATTCATATTTCTCTGTATCAACCCTTCCGAAAACTTTTGTCTTTTCCCTTGTGACCCTTTATTCGTGAGTTGGATATTTTCTTCTTTTTCTTTCGGTTGCAAACTGCTTGTAATTCCACTACCGTATTCATCTTCGAAATTATCAACCTCCATATCAGCCTTACTATCCTGACTCGTCCTTACCACTTCATCTGATGAATTTCCACACTCTTCTTTAGTATTACTTGAGTCGTAGGTTTGATCTCCATCCATATCTCTTCTTTCGTTTCCAGAACATTCCTCAAATTTGTATGTTAATTCCTTCTTTTTTTATTCAATGCCGTATTTAACGCCAATAGTACTATTTTTTTTTATCTCCACTAAAATTATCCAGTTTTGTAATTAATACCTAATAATTGAAATTAACAATATAAAATTTCTGTAAATTGCTGAAAATTTTTCCTACTTAAACCAATGTATTTCACTAACGAACAAATTTTCCTATGTGAACTCTTTCAAAAGACATTACTATTTAGTTCACTAATTTGAATGACACTTCCAGAACTTATTAAAATCGTCCGCTTTTTCAATGAGATTAAACACGATTAGTTTTGTTAGGCTGCTCTCGCATTTGTACGATCAATTGCATGCCAATATGCCACAAGTTGTCTCCAAGCAAACAATTGTGATACATGTTTATTTGTTATTTGGTTTGAAAGACAGGATCCGTTTTCTTTTTCAGACTTACTACAAGGCTTATCTACAATTGGACCATGTATAAAAAACCTTTATGCCTTGTAAATGTTGGATACGACTTTTATCGTTTGTATAGTAAGTGATTTTGTAGATACGACCTTTTTTCACATTCATTTTACGGACTTTCTAGTGGAAATATAAATTTTTAGTTCTTGCGGGCAGCTAGCTAAACCTTACAGCTATGCAAAATTGTCTTTAACTGAAATTTCATGAAATTGTTAGTTACGTCATTTTTGCTTAGCACGGCAGCGTAAAATATTTGCAGCGTTCTTATGTAAAGCCACTGACATTTAAAATATGGACTGACTACGTCCATAGAAATACACTGCAGAAAGTGAGCTCATTTCTATATAGCGTTCTCTTTCGGTCTAAGGACCAACCACTAATTCGCACGTCACATAGAAATGTGACCTAACTCAAAATTTGTCGATTTTGAGTTAATTACACCATGAAATTGGCATATTTCTATCTGATTGTTTTTGCCGCTAGATAGCGATAGTGTCACTTTTCTGTTACTTACGAACAGAGATATTCTTCATAGAACAGTGTGTCAGGGTAACTTTTTGAGTTCTGACTATCTTCATTACAAACGTATATATGTTTTCGACATTCTAACAGTATTATTTTAAATTGTTTCACTTTTCCACAAAACATCATTTATTTCTTACAAATTTTATTTTGAGTTATGACATTTTTCCACAAAGTTCAAAGTACGGAATTTAATTCTTAAAAATCGTATTTTGAGTTGTGCCACTTAAAAAAAAACTTGTAAAAATATTTATTTCGCAACAAAGAAAAGCGACACAACTTAAGAGCATGCGGGATTAACAGCTAACCTAGCTACTGCGGTAACAAAAACTTAAAAATTCTTTTATATAAATCTTCAGAAATAAATTTACTAATAAATTTAAGAGTTCAGAATATTTTTAGCAAACAATTACTACCTTAAGCTAGAATTAATTCTATGTACAGCTTTTCGTTTTTCGCTCTCCTGAAAAGTTGCATTTTTTGAGTTGGGTCACTTTTCTATGTAACGTGTGAACTGAGAAAGGGCTGTAAACAATAAATAAATAAGTGGGTTTGTCGAAATAAATGTTTTTAGATTAATTATTTGAATTAATAGAAATTCGAGAGGTTTCACTTTTCAACCTTCCGACAATGGATTTTTCAATGTTGGCACCGACGTATGAACTATTTTTGACACAAAAAATTGTACCCGCATGAAATAGCATATCGAGCAGTCCATATTAAACATATATGCCAGTGTGTAAAACTGAGAAAAGTTTGGCTTGAATGACTCCTGGAGTTTGCACCCTATTCTATTAAAAAAAATTAGTGAATGCGGATTTCCTAGTTCCAAGTACTGCAGTACTGCGGTGGCTATGCGAACCGACTTACGGCGTTGCATGTTTTTTTTCGATTTAATTTGTAAGATGACCCCCCCCCCCCCTTAATTTCAATGCTAGATCCGCGCCTGACACTAACACTATTTTCATAAAACTATGATACTCTTGATCACCCCCTATTGCCTTGCCACTAGTATATTTTTAATTTTTCTTTCATTATCGGTGATATCTTTTATTGAAACGTAACAATAATTTAGTTTTAATATTTTTTTGAAACAGCCCAATCGTACAGATATTTCGAAGTTTTAGTTTTACTATTTTGTAAGATAGCTTTTGCCTAATTTGTTTAGAACTCCTCCTAAAGCATCGCAAGGTCCTTTCAAATGTCAGGTTGTAAAAAAGTGCCATTCTGCCTGCAGAACTCAGTTTTCATATGATATACTGTACCAGATCATCTAATTTTTGTATTGCTAGCTATCCGGAAAAAGAATAATTTTTTCAACAAAAGGTAACTTGAACTTGTAACGTAACGAAACGGTAACATTTCGATATTTTATAAAAATTTTTATTCACTTTACACAAATAATGCCTTATACACACAGCACTCTTAATGAAGAAATAACTAACGACTCATTAGTCTATAATGATTCATTATAAACTGCGCACACACAGCCATTTCTATAATTAAGTTGTGCTGTCAAACTGCTTTTGATGAATTTATCACATTAAAGAAGCAATATGGATCGAATTAACGCGATAAACTTTGTTTTCATTTATTTTATTTTCAATTTAACAATTTCCAAATGAGAAACACATTTTATTTAAAAAAATATTAATAATATAAATTGTGATTTGCATTTCTTCTTCTTATTTTTCAAATCGGCAGATGCACAGCGGATTTACATTATATGCCAAATCTAGCACATTTTTCCTCATTCTAGCTATAATGAAGGAGGAAAACACTTCATCAGTGTACTTCATTATCATCTGATTTTCGAGCTATAATGGCATATACTATTTGACACACGGCATTTTAATGAATAGTTAGTACAAATGATTCATTAGTTCGTGCTGTGTATCTAGGCTATAACATTCACAAAACATATTTCTATGTACCTATCTACTTTAAGTTTAAAACTAGAAATGAAACCTTCTTTCATAATATTTTCCTTATACAGTTGTGCATTTGCTGCATTTTTAATAACAAGAACATTGGTTTAAGTAAAATTGTGCATAATTAATTGATAAAATTCAAAGAAGACACATTGTCTATAAACTGTCTTAATCTCGATCCCTAAAATCATCACGTGCTCCATTTTTAAATCAGTATTTTCAGAAGGAACATATTTACCTATTAGCAATTACATATATTCCGCGTAATTTCTACTTAAAACTGGAATGAGTGGGATAATAATATGTCTCTATTTGAGGTAAGAATGAGAACGAATTATTTTGTGAAAAACTGAGAATATTTTATGGATGAGCTATAAATACATATAAATAATAAAGTTGTAGAAAAACTCTTTTGTTAATCTAAATGCTATACTGGTCACAGACTCTTTTACCTGGACCTTGTTGTGGGAGCTACTGGTTTGTTATACCAAAAATCCAGAATTCAATGTCGCGTCAAATGTAGAAATGAAATTACTTCCTTTGAATTTGCTGTTCTAAACTGCCTTACCACTGGTGGGAGTTAAAAGAACTTCGTCATAGCCGTAGTTCATTACAAGAACACCTCTGCTCCACTAATTTCTTCTATTATACCGTAATTAATAATACAAAGTTACTTACTCAACTAAAACAAAACGAATACCTACCAGTATCTTAATATTAAATTGAAATATCATAGCTGCACTCGCGAATTCCACCGTCGTATTTTTCCATGAAAATCCCAGTCTTTGCCAACTGAAAGTACCTTATCAACGAGATTCGCACACGAGCTGCATATCCGATTTCGCTTGTGTGGACAGTGAAGACAAGTGAAATTCGCGAGGTAAGCTTTATAAGCTAAATGCAAATTGTTTTTATGCTGCAAATTGTACAAAAGTTATAATTTGGTCTGCTAGATAGATAATATATATATATGTTACAGTCAAAAGATGAAATCCGTCAATACCCGATTTTACTAGGAAATTCTAGTTCTAACAAAGCGCTCTCGGTAATTCTAGTTTTAACTAATATAACGCAGTTAAAACTAGAATTAACGAGAGCGCTTTGTTAGAACTAGTATTAACTAAAGAATATTTAGTTAATTCTGGTTGTGGCTGAATTCTCGCATAACTCTTAGTTAAATCTAGAACTGACTGATTGCTATTAGTAAATTTGCGCTACAATTGAATTCTCTGGCCATTATACCTTGATGTTTATTAAGGATGTGGCTATTTATACATACCTATTGCGTATACATACTAATGTAACTGTAACGCAAATTTACAAATTTACTAATAGCCACCAGTCAGTTCTAGATTTAACTAAGAGCTACGCGAAAATTCAGCCACAACCAGAATTAACTAAATATTCTTCAGTTAATACTAGTTCTAACAAAACACTCCCGTTAATTCTAGTTTTAACTGTGTTATATTAGTTAAAACTAGAATTACCGAGAGCGCTTTGTTAGAACTAGAATTTCCTAGTAAAATCGGGTTTTGACGGATTTCGTGTTTTGACTGTAACATATATACATATGTGGAAAAAAAAACTTCCTGATAGGTTAATACAAAAATTGGATAACTAAGTATGAAAATGTATGTCATATGCAGAAGTTGGATTGAACTCCCCTCAGCTTCACAAAATTATTCTTATCGATGATTTAGTTATTGTGTTGCATAAGCTGTGCTTGATTTGTACTAAATCTAGTTCCATGCCACTTTCTGTACAATATTTGCACAAAATGCAAAGTGGTTTATTCCCAGCAAAAGAGCCAAATATATCAGAGTTATTTTATGATAGTGGAACACAAAATTAGGTTGAATGATCTTTGTAAACATTTCAAATTTTCTGAAGAATAATAAATGTAATGAAAATTTTCGGAATTATGGCGTTATGATATATTTCAATATAAGTCCAAACAGAAGTACATACAATGAAATTAGGTTGGATGGATGGATCAGGCTTGTATTTGGATATTATTCATGCCTAGGCTTGAAATTTGATCTCTATTTCCTACTAAGCGAATTAAGGTGAGGTGATGTAACTCTAAGCGTTGTGAGAATATAGTAAAAATAAGATAAATCTTCTTCGAATATCATTGTTTTCTGGGGGCAAAAACTCGGATCATCTGGAAACCGTTTTCTAACCTGTCGAATATTAGCCTCGCTAATTGCTAATTATTTTTAAATCGTCTCCTAGAGTAACGTTTATCAAAAATTACAAAATATTTCTAAAACGAAATGAAAGCTATTGTGAAGGAAACAACGGTCGAAAGAATAATAACTTTTTAACAAAATTTATAAAATATTGATACTAAACTATGTACATACAGTCACACCTCTCTAAGTCGAACTTCCTCTTACCCGAATTTATCTTTAAGACCAAATTTTTGCGCTTAGTTTGGCATTCCCTTGGATTTTTTATAGAAAACCTTTCTCCTGACTCGATTTTCCTTATCTCGAAAACCTCTGTAAGTCGTACTAATTTTAAGACATGTTTGGTTTTTTTCTTACTATTCGCCATCCTCTAAGTCGAATAAATTCGGATAACCCCTACCTAGGTGTTTCGACAGTTTTCTATGTCTTTTTAACTTCGTATTCTATTTGCTTTGTGCATTTTTAATTCTACATAGAAGTATAACTTAGTTGCGGGTACAATTTTTGAAAGAATAACGATGGGTATTGTTTTTTATAGACAATTATTCAGCTCATACTAAGGAAATTTCTCTTAAACTGAAAGAAGTAAAACTACTGTATTTTTCATCTAATATGACTAGCAAAGTTCAGGCGATGAATTTTAAGACATATTTTGAATCATTGGGAAACTAAAAAAAGGAAATTATTCATTAACTCTACTAGATTGTGTAAGAGAGGTATCCAAAGTGTAATTTGTTGGATCCTCGACTATAAGAAATTGCTTTTGTAAATGTGGGTTTAAAGCTTCTGAAATGGATTGGGACGAAGAAGATGGAAGAAGAAAGAAGAAAAAAATTATATTCAGAAAAAGCAATAAAAAATTAGAAAATCAGAAATTCTCTAATGAAAATTCCTTAACACAAATTTCTCCCAACCCATTGTGGCAAGTGCGATTTCGACTCAGGCGCCTAGAGTATTAAGTTCTTGCTGATACGAAATGCCTTTTGCACTTTCAACTATTACTCACCTGAGACTTCTTTAGCGTAAAATGCTAAGGTTACCTTTAAATCAAAACTATTTAATTATTTTGCTAAGTAAGGTATATAGTAAGTGTAGCCTTTGGGAATGTAAGGAACCAAGCTTTAAGCTACTAGAATACTTTTTTCCTGCATGGATAGCATAGTTTAGGCTCTATAGCAAGGCCGCCCAACCCCACGCCCGCGGGCCACGGAGTGGCCCTCCAACGTATTTGAATTTGCCCGCCAACCACTGACATATAATAAGAATGGACTGAGCCATCCTATCTAATTCCTATAGTCAAAAATGGCACAAATTTTTGCTAAAATCTATTTGTCTCTTTCAAGCTCAAAATGTACACTGAACTGTAAACAATTTTGTAAACAGTACGGCTGTATTAATTGGAATGCATTGGAATTGACATAAAAATTCAGACAAATACATTGTTTTTATAAGTCTATCTCTTACAAGCTCAAGGAAATTTGACAACAAATCTGCAGAGGAGCACATTTTTCAGTAATATTACAAATGAATTTTTGGGTTAATTAAAACAAGTTTAACTTCCTCAATAATTTTAATTTAATGCAATACTATTTTATAACATCTTTAGTGTTTTCAATCGACAAATAATAATAAATTATGCATCGGTGTGCAATTGTACGAAATAAAGGATTTTCACAGCCTGTTCAATATTTGTGCATTTTTGAAGCAAGAATGCTCAGTCCATTCTTATTATATGTCAGTGCCGCCAACTCACACGGTTCTGTTGCACCAATAGCCTGCGAGCGCAGAGCGAACGGGATTGCCTAGGGGACAGTCGCCACTTTGAAATTTAAACCTAAACAAACAATGAAAGAATGAGACAGAGTTATACGTACATAATTACTTTTTATCTCTTCGCCTTAACGAGGTAATAACTAAAGAAGATGAAAATGAGCAAATATCATGTATCTATTTCTAACACATTGACACTGATATTGTTTGTAGATAAGCGCCGTAAAACTAGTAATTTGTAACAAAATTTATAATTAGGAAAAAAAATTCAGTGGTACAAAGTTTGTTAGTAAAATTTGTTTCGCTCCTTTCGGTTATTTCAAGGTTTTTCCTGCGCCAATGCGTCAAGTCCAAAACAAACCAATACCTGCAACACTATGAATTTGAAAGGGAAGAACAAATATGATGGAATGAAACATATACGAAGTCACAAATTTAAGGCATTTTGACTACCTTATGTATACGGATCGTGCATATGATTGCATCTCCTTTAGTTATTCCTCGTTGTTTCGCCTGCTTCTTGACTAACATGTCAATAATGTGAGTGAGTGAACTTTTGCGTTGACAAACAGATTCAAAAATTGAAAATCATTTTTGGTTCGTTTCGTGTAAGTTTTTTACCTTTATTTGAGTTCAGTTATGTATCAATTGGAATTTTGAAGGACCTAATTCTGAAATTGGTGTTTTAGTAAAAACAAAAAGCAACTGCGAATTTACAGTTTCGTAATTTTTTACTCGTGTTGAAAGTAGGACCTAAACTATCTACCTTGTTACTATGTTACTCGAAAAGCTTATGCTACGTAAATTGTGCCTTAGTGCGTGTTTAGGTAGGTATGCAGGTTAGTGATGTGACCTATGGACAGTTACATGTACCTAGCTAGATGGCAGGTAGGCACGTCTTTAATTAATTGTAACAAGATTCTATTGAGCATGGCTTGTAGGCAGTAGGTAATAAAATGCATTATTTGGTTAACAGATTCAAATCGAAATTAGTACTGTTTTCTTCGAATTTAGACAGAAACAATTTCGACCATTTTCCTACGCTCGTGGATATGAGAGGACAGCTAGAAACAACGTCCATTCACACCGTAAAATACAGGTCAAAAATACAATCACTGTATGAATCTTTTCAGAAAAGGTTTCAGGATTTCGAACTTCACAAAAAAAGTCTTTTGCTATTTATGAACCCCTTTTTCAATTACTTTTAACGAAATAACTGAGTACCCAGCAAACTTACAACAAGAATTAACTCTCTTAAGCAGAGGTTTTTGGAATCGGTGACTTCTCAACCTCAACCGTCGTCAAACGACTATGAACAATTTTCGAAATTGGTATCAAAAGATAACTACCCAGAGATGCGCGACCTAGCATTGCAAATGATATCCAGGTATGTATGTGAAACAGCTTTTTCAACGCTTACATATCTGAAAAATAAATACCGCAACTCACGGTCAGCAAAACATATTTCTGATTTGATGCTGTTATCGACCTCTGATTTGAAACCAAATATTGAAAAAATTTTAGCTCAGAAGCCTGTGCAGAAATCCCATTAATTTTTTTATTTGAAATAAATACCTATGTATATATGTACTTAACAGTGTGATTGTTTTACATATTCACACACTCAGCCTTTCACATGTTAATAAAATTAGGATAGGATAGTTCCGTAGTTTGAACGTGGCTCTGACTGTTCCTATACATCTTTAAAATATCTTGATTGCCAAGATATGAGAGAACCTACCTACCACTTACCTAGAATGCTTAGAGTTACAGTCGTGAGCTTGATTGGTTGTTTTTTGTTTTTGGCCCGTCAATCGGTAATGAATTGAAAATATGGCCCACGTGGAAAAATAGTTGGGCGGCCTTGCTCTATAGCTTATATAAAATCATTATTGTAATTTTTCCATAAGTATCAATATAGAACATTTTAGAGGCCGGACTCGCACGAACACATATGAATTTCTGTTTCAAGGCTTGGGAAATATTCTGGAGGATTTTGTTGAGATGCAACATGTTTTCGGTATGCAGTATTGCGACATGTCTCGTCACCCGATAAGCGGCATTTACCGCGTTGAATAATGAATTCTGTCGTGAAATTAACAAACTGTGCTGATTTAGTCCACAGCATGTGTGGCCCTGATCGAGATCTATGCGGTACGACATCGGCGGACAACTGTCATTCCAATACTATGTCGCTACTATACAGTATCGTAGCGACCCGTCATGGAGAGGTTTGGCTGTATATTAAGTTTAATCACTATACATTTCGACACAATGCCTGCTGATAACGCGGCGAGGTGGAGAGCTCAAATTTTGTACTCAGCGTTTTCATAAAAATAGTAAAAAAAATTTTAAAAATGAACTCAATCTGGCAATCCCTTCTTGGAGTTGCCATACAGAACTTTTGGTTTTCACTTTATGTGACTTTTATTTTCATCTAGGGTATACTATTTTATTGGTCTTAGACCAGTTGTAACTTTTCTCTTGCTTTTCCTATTATTTTACTGTATTATTAGTTATTCAAATTCAAGATTCATTTTAAAAATCGTACTAAATATATGACCTTTGTCACTTTTTGCCCAAAATACAAATTTAATATCTTGAAACCAACAAGTGTATTAATTCTTCTAGATTTACTATATGCTAAAAGGAAGTATATGTAATAATGACTTGAAAGAAAAATCAACTAAAAATTGGACAAATCTGGAAGAATAAATTGAATAACAAATATTACGAATGTCTTTACTTGTGAGAAAAGTACCTCGCAAACTGTCCTTCTCACAATTGTATATGTATATAAAAAATATTTATTTATTTAAATTCACACAAATATTGCACATGGAAGTGGAATCGGACGATATCAACAGAAATTAACAGCATATGGTATTCGAATGTAAAACAGTACAGGAGTGAAATTGAAAAAGCGAAATTTAACACATATTCAGCTCATGCGAGGGGGGGTGGCTGAGTTTGCATTGCACGCAAAAAATTTTTTGTGCATTTTATAGCCACTTTTGTTGTAATTTCCCCCTTTTGCGTTGTAATTTGTGCATTCAAATGGAAAACCATTTCAAAAAGTGAAATAAAATCAAATAGAATGTTTCCCGAGCTGCTAAAAGGGTTGCCGCATGGGTCGTTCGGTTAACATAAGGGAAGCGACAGAATACAAAAAGTACCCCGATACGTACACAAGTCCTGGCAGAAGTAACGGGAGTATGTGCTATACACCCACTACAACATAACATTTTGACAAACTAATTGTTTGGACTTGAACTTTAATTGAATGTATTGAGGGAAGCGGGACATGGGCGGGATATCATAAAATACCCAAATGGAGCTATTAGAGCCGAAAATCGATTGTAATAATTTGAATAGTATCAGAGCCACAATTCTGGTTGCTTCGTTACTGAATTTCAGGTTGGCTGCACTTCCAGTTGATGTAATGTTAAAATTAGCAAGAATGGCAAAAAAGGAAAAAAAAAATTCATTTTTTGCAATGATGCAAGAATGTGTAAAGTTATAGTGGGAAACGATAGCATAGAGCTTTGTTTACTTACACCCTCTGGCAGCAATTTTCATTTTAAATATTTCTGTAATTGC
This sequence comes from Dioctria linearis, assembly GCA_963930735.1. Classification (NCBI taxonomy): domain Eukaryota; kingdom Metazoa; phylum Arthropoda; class Insecta; order Diptera; family Asilidae; genus Dioctria; species Dioctria linearis. The sequence goes on along the minus strand of OZ005743.1, from coordinate 93,498,821 downwards.
CCAGTCATGCACTCTTTAATATCTATCTTGGAGCTTTGAGTTCTTTTACTGAATTTAAGAATATTCTGTGCCATAACTCTTGAATTTATATTTTCCGAATGAATCCCAGTGTTTGTATTTTACATTATGTATATGGCTTTTGTTAACATTCACGACATTTGAGTGAAAAAGGTAAGTAGTCTAAAGATTTGTTGGGTCTATTATTGAATTAAGTCCGAAAAGTACGTTGATCGCTCGCAACTACTATTGTGTAGCGATAGACTTAAAAGCCACTGGAATCATGCAATATGAGAAAGATTCTCCACTCGGTAGATGGAAGCCTAGTCAAACTTTTAAATCAAACTACCGCATTTAGGAAAAATTAAACTTTTTATCTTTTCACATTCCATATTCTCTTTCAGGAGGAATTAAGTAATTGCCAAAATGAAAGGAATACTTTTGAAATACTTACTTTGCATCTGAAGAATAATTTACACTATGTAATATTTTATAATGATGGTAAGCATTAAGACGTTAGTGGTATAAGAAATAATACATTGCTCATAATTTTATTGGTCTGGTTGAGTTCTTGCCTCGCCGGTAAGCACTAATGTTTCATTTGCCAACATATTACAACATTAGCCATTCATTCTGTAATGTACTCGGTAGTTCATATAAGTGGCTTTCCAATTTGCTATAAGTCATTTGAGGTGTTAAGTAGTTTTCAGTCTGAAGTCTTCTTCTAAAGTTAGTAATTGAACTTGTGGAATTTTCCAAAAATTTGAATTTTATAACCTTAAACTTCAAAAATTATTTAATATGAAAGTCAAGGTGAACCCAAGTCCCCAGAATAAACTTCTAGACGGCTAAGATACTAAAGCTTTGCCAGATGTATTTAGTTATAATAAGGAAAGTTTATAACCCACTTGAAATACCCCTGTCGTAGTAATAAAAGTGAAAATTTTAGAAATCGGAGTTTCGTATTATATAGGATCTCCCTTCTTGTGTGTTACATCTGAAAGCTGTGGATAGCTCACGTTTAGACAAGCTTAAAGTTGTTGAAATCCTAATGATTTGTGATATAACTTAAGGTCTGTTTGTTCTCCGATAGAATATAAGATCTTGTACTTGAACTCTAGCTGTAGTGTTGATATGGGACAGGCTCATGGACCAGTTTGATGAATTGTGCAAGGGTTCTTGGACCTTTACACTGTTGGATTACCAGATTACACTGCCTGTAATAAGCGCAGTGTATGACTAAATAAAGGAGAAAAATGATATAGAAATTATTGAATGGAAATTAAATGCGTTGTTGTATGTATGTATGTTAAGCGTCTGCTACATGAACATCTTCCGTACGTTGAATAGCTTCTTCAAACTTCCTCATCACGGATGAGTTAATTGTAAAGGTCTGTCCAGAAGTCCTTGTGGGTGTAGCTTTTCTCAGTCCACGATTGTGGCATTTTTGTTTTGCCCACCTATATATCAAGCAGGCGAGAATAAGTGCTGAGTAGCCCAAGATTAATTGATGAACTTGAACTGGCTTGATTGTCTTTGGTAAATTTTGGTTTTTTTAGAAATTCGGCAATCCCCTCGCGTACCTCATTGAGCTCATCCGAGTGAGCTTGATAGTGTATAGGACTGTGCTGCATTTACCTCAGGCGTACCCGTAAAACTCTCCGTTGGCAGAAGTAATGTTCGCATCGTGCTCGGGTAGACATTGCAGGCTTGAATAGTACTGAGCTCTTGCTTTATTGCGCAATTGCTCTGAATTTTCAGAATTCCAGATCCTTGAACCATTTGCGTTGATACATTTTTTTTGCATACTACATTTACATATAGTTGTTTTTTCTTTTCATCCGACCTTATTGTAAGGTGTATGCTGAATTTTCGTTCTAGCGATAGAAATATTTTTAATTCAATGTCCCTTGATTCTCATAGTTTCTTGAAATTGTTCAAAAATGGTAATTTTACAATGAATCTTCCTGATTCCTTTCTGATTGAATCGGTTTGCGCATTTCTATTCTGCTATTGTAAGGTTTGGACATTCAATCGAAGAATCAATTTCTTCTAGCTTCCAAGAGACATTCTGTTTTTCACTTTCACTTCAAATGCCATAGGAGGGTTTCTTCCTCGCATCGCTCCTCAAAAAATCCATCCAAACGCAGTGTTTTGCAATCCTGATAGGTTGGGACCAAGCTTAATCCGTTCAATAGACATTAGTTCATAATAAAGCTCAGCACGTATTAAGAACTCAATCCGACCAGGCCTGTTGAACTCTAGATCTGCTAGTTGGATGTTGTGTGGTATTGGCCACGAGTTGATATGTAGTAATATTGGGTAGAACAAATGCTTCCAAAAGAGTTGAGAAATTGTTTACTCTTGTAGTATTTTACCTTTTTGCGGTAAGGTTTTTGGAAAGCTCATCTTCTTGCAAGCCAACAAATTTATATACCAGAATCGTTTATTATCTCCCTGGCAATCTGGATTTCGACAGGGACATAACTGTGAAACTGTTCTTTTAAATGTCATTTCTGATATCAATGAAGCTACATAGTTTATTAAATTGAAGTTTTGCAATTAATTTTTTGTTTGTTATTAAAAATAAAATAAACTGTTTTTTTATTATCTATTCACTTCTGTCATTGCATTCGTTGCATCAAGCAAGGGAAGCATAGAAGATTTGTTAGAACTTGCAGATAAAATATTTGATGTTACAAAATTGCAATATGTATCCTCAATAAATACATAGGAGTTTTAATTTACCATTACCCCAACAAAACTTTTTAGTAATTAATAATGATGTACAATTAATAAAATAACAATTGCAGAATTTAGAAAATTTATTTCGCTATTTTACTAGGAATAAAAATAATCATAACAACACTCGTTTCAAAAGTGATTTCAGGTACAGATCAGGAAGTTGTTCACAAATTTAGTCAATACTTGATAACAGTAAACAACTTTAAGTGTGGAGAGAAAGCTACGAAATGCATTTCCCCATGCGCTTTTGTTGACAAGGGTAATCCAAAAAACTAAATATCCTCTCAGTGGCCTGTATGTCTAATACTAATGCTTCTAAAAGACTTTTCCTTTTACACAGAGAATATAAACTTAAATTTTTAATTGAAACCGGGGCGGATCTTTCAGTATTACCTAACGCGATTTTAGTAAATGTAAAAACAGTCCAAATTTAATATTAACCGCAGCAAACGGATTGACAATTAACACGTATGATACGCAATTATTGAAGATAGATTTTGGATTAAGACGAGATGTAACTTATCCGTTCATCATTGTTGGAGTAAATAAACCTATTATCGGAGCGGATTTTCTTGAAAAATTTGATTTATTGATTGATATCAAAAATAAAAAATAAATTGATGGCAACACATCAGTTTGTGTAAATGGAATCACGATAAACGCAAATAGTCCTTCATTAGTTCGAGAAAATTAATAAAATCAGCGGAAATAATTCGTGTAGTTTTGTAAATTTGTACAGTTATACCTTGCGGTATCCAGATGAACATACTAAGAGTCCTCATGGGTGGAGGGTGTGCTAAGAGTTTAGGAGGGTTTTTACGGTACATTTTTCAGGATTTTGCTAATATCTCTAATATCTGTACGAATAGCATTATATTTATTTCTGACAAAAGTTTCCACAAAAAATTTCCTACAAATTTGGAACTATCTATTTTGCTCTATGGTCAATACTTTAGGAGTTACAGGGTGTGTAACTTTTAACAGAGAGATATAAAATAGGCGATTTAAGAAATAATACCGAAATAGGTTTTAAAATTTTATTTAAAAATAGAAAAGCAAATCAGCTCGTCTTTATTATGTTACTCATCATCTTCTACATCGACATTTTTGTCTTCTTCTTCCATGACATCTACAGGTACACCATTTGTACATGAACCCAAACAGTCGAAGCATACTAGACTGCATGAAAAACCTACTTTTCCACATCCGCATTTTCCAGTGGAACCACTTTTGCAGCGGCAAAAAATTGATGTCAGCACGGTATCAAGAGCTGGAGGCTCAGTGGAGGTAATTGACTCGAAGGTTCCATTAGATCCTCGCTTTCAACCCCACATTTTAGGAGGCATTTCGTTACCTAGCCTCACTTGTACTTGGTGGAATACTCGTAATGCGTGATATTTTGTTGACCCTTTAGTAGGGGGGAGAGAGGAGAGATCAGCTTTGGATTTGGTTCTGCATTTAACTAAAGCAACTATCGATGTCTGTTAAGATCAAGCTGAGTAGTGGGCGCACGATATATCTTCAAAAACATTGTTTCCCCTGATTTTGCTATGGCTTCCGATGTTGATGTTGGGTCATAGAAAATGGCTGCTATATCTTTGATTATTGGTTTTTTCTCAAACAGCTTTACAATTGACAATTTGGCTATCCTGTAAATTGCGGAGGTTGTGTCATAGCCGCTAACTCTATGTAGGAAAAGAATAGCACAACAAAACGATAGTTTTTGGTTTGTGACGAAAATATCTTGGTTTCCTCTTTCCGTCTTCCTGGCTTGACAAGGAATATTTGCTTCTCTGGTGGTGATAGAGCCATTACAAGAACTACTAAATGCACATCTTCCCCAACAACAGTAACCACGGGATGGTATGCGGCTTTCTCAATGGCACTTCTTATAATTGTGCAGTTGGCATAACTAGGAGCCACTCGTGTTTCGATTCCCTCAGCATGCATATTTTCTGCCAGAAGTTCAATGAGTCGGGACTTGGTTTTCGCATTTGATAGGAAATGATCTTGTTGAACAGTGACCTTCATAGCAAGATTAAAATTTATGTCAACAGACGTTTTCGTTACTTATCTTCATGTTTATCCTGATGCTTTTGTACTGTTTTTTGTGCCATCGCAGCCATCAAACACGACAATACAATTGGGTCCGTATTGATATTTTATGTACTTTTCGTGCTAGTCACATATGTCGGAATAAGTAGAGCCAAATTGCCACTTGGTTCGGTGCAGAAGAAACCCACCATCAATGATCATGACACTAGTTTTATAACCGATAGTAGTGTCATTAAATAGAGACAAAAGATAGGGAGCTAAATCATACTCCAAAACCGATACCAGATGTTCATCGTCCTTCTTGGCAATAACAAACCTTTAAATTCATTTAATGGTCGTTCCGAAATGGATATGCCATCGTTAAGGTCTTCGGTGGCAGAATGAATAGTAGAAGTAGCGTATGTTGCGTTTGTTTCTGGGGGTAAATTTTTTTGTCCGACATTGATCTCAGTCACTCTATTCCCATTAACTGGTTTGTTATCCTCAGGGATAATGACTCGGCTCAAAGTGTCAGCATTGGAGTTCGTACTTCCTTTTTTATATAATATTATATAGTCGAACTCTTCAAGTTTTAACCTCCACCTGACTAGTTTTGAGTTGGGATCCTTTAAGTTCATCAACCATGTCAATGGTTTATGGTCGGTGACAATCGTGAAGCTCTTACCATACAGGTATGGTCTAAAATACTTTGAAGCCCAAACGATGGCCAAGAGCTCCTTCTCGATTGTTGAATATTGTGAAAATTGTCTCCCAATTGGGCCTTATGATAGGACGGCACCTATTGCGTAATTGCTAGCATCAGTTATAAGGATGAAATCTTTTGTAAAACCCGGGTATTGAAGAATCGGGTCATTGAGAAGCAGGTCTTTACAATTCTCGAAGTTTAGAATGTACCTTTGGTTTAGCTCAATAGTTTTTCCCTTTTTGAGACATTCCGTAAGTGGTTTGGTAAGTTTTGCAAAGTCCTTTATGAACTTCCGGTAATATCCAAGAAGCCCTAAAAAGGATTTTATTTCCTTCTGTGTTCGAGGGATTGGAAATTCTTTTATAGCTCTTACTTTATCTGGGTTGGTTTTAACACCTTCAGTGGTTATAAGGTGTCCCTAGAAGGAAATTTCCTTATGCATGAACTCCGATTTTTCAAGTTGCACTTTAAAGTTTGCTTCTCTTAGCGTCTGAAATACTTTTCTTAGGGATTCGGCATGTTTTGCAGTGATGTCGAGAAAATGAGAATGTCGTCTAGGTATACAGGGCATATTTTTCCTTGTAGCTCTTTTAGAACATTATCCATCACGCGTTGAAACGTGGAAGGCGCATTTTTGACTCCAAAAGGCATTCGGATGTACTCGTAATGCCCGCCTTCGACCGTAAATGCCATTTTGCAAATGTCTTTAGGGTCCATTTCAATTTGGTGGAACCCACTGGCTAGATCTAATGTGGTGAAATACATAGATCTCCCTAATTTGTCGAGTATTTCCGTGATATTCGGTAATGGATATCGATCACTGATAGTTTTTTCGTTCAGCTTTCGATAGTCGATTACTAGGCGCCATTTTTGTTTGCCGCTAGCATCCTTCTTTTTTGGAACTATCCGAACGGGTGAGCTCTAACGGGAGTAGCTTGGGCGAATGATACCTTGTTCGAGCATCTCGCTTAGTTGGTGTCTGACCTCTTCTTTTTGGGCATATGGATACCTATACGATTTCGTATAGATAGGTATTTCATCCTTCGTTGAAATCCTGTGGTGTTTAATTTGGTTAGTGAAGGTTAGGTTTTGTCCTTCTCGGAAGAATATGTCGTCGTATTCTCGACATATTCGAAATAAATTGTCCATTTCATTTTTATTCAAATGAGAAGCACGAAGCAAATTCGTTATATCTTCTCGGGCAATATTGAATAGATTAGAACATTCAATGTTGAAATTATTTATTTCGACGTACTTCGATTTAAAGGGTTCTACCTTTAATGGCTGTTCTAGGAGTATGTCTTGAGGTGTTTTTGTTTTATTTACTATTTCTACAGACGTATACCAGTCTTTCGATTGGTAAATTCCCTCGGAAATTTAAACTCCTGGCTTAATGGCAGTATTTTTAATATAGATATCTCCATTTTCAACATTGACTGGAAGATTAGCAATAATTTTGGAAGTTTCCGGAATAATATAATTCTTAGACATGTAGTTCGGTTTAAGATGTAGCGGTAACGAGGCATTTTTTTGTTTTAAGAATTTTATTTCCAAGGTCTACTGTGGCTCCCAAGGCTGTAAGCGTGTCGAGCCCTAGCAGTCAGTCAAAATATCCATGAAATTTGAAAATCAGAAAAGTACTTACACCCGGTTGGTTGAATTCCAGAAAATTTTGTAGAGTAATTTGATTATTTAACTTATGATGGTTGAGTATAGTAGTGATAACTATTGGCTCTATTTCGACAAGATCTTTAAGGTGTACATATTGGGGATTTATGAATGAAGCTGATGCTCCTGTGTCGATTAGGAATTTAAGTGGGCGTCCACGTGGAGAAGAAATATAGACGTATGGGAGTACAGATCCATGCTTATTAACATCTACGTATCCAACTGGTTCTGCGAGGATACTTGACAAAAATTTGAATCATCTATTTCACAATTTGGATCTTGTTGGTCAAGATTGTTACTATCTGTTTCGTAGTTGTAAATATGGTCCGTAAATTGAGGATCATAATATTGATCTAATTGTTGATAATTCAGATTTTCGCTCTGATCAGGCTCTGTTGCAGAAGAGACATTGAATAATTCAGTGCTTGTAAATCTAGGAACTCCAGGTCTAAATGGAATGTTTTGAGTGGGTCTATTTTGATGTAAGGTTGGGTAGCGATACTGTCGAGTATTTGTGGAACTGGTATCCATCGGCTCTGGTTTTGGCAGATTTTTATTACTTACTGCGCTGCCAAACGAGTTATTTCTTTGTTGAACTGATTCGTTGAAAGAATTATTTTGCAATTGTTGTTGAGGAAATCTATATTGAGCTGATCTAGGAGCTGGAGTCGAATAATTGAAGTTCGAAAAAGCAGGTCTATTCTGATATGGAGGAGAATAGAAAGAGCTTGGTGTTCTATTATACACTGCAGGTAGAAGTCCTGTTTGTGGTGCTGAACGGTACCATGTATTTGAGGGTGGCGTTTTCGCCATAGAAGCATTTTGATGCGGTGCTCTCGTTGCTGATAAAAGTGAGGTATTTGCTCTTGAATTTTGGGTAAATTTAGAGACAGAGCTTTCATATCTGGAATACGATATATTTTCTTCTTTCATGCAATATGCGAATGCATTGACCAGAGTATTCGGCTTCATTGCTCTTACAGTTGAACCCAAGCGTTCTCTCAGACCTGATAAAAACACATTTAGGCACATTTCTGTGTATAGATCACGTTTTGACTGAATAACACTTTTGTCACTTTCGTGTATTTGTATATGATTCGTTATGGTGGCTAGTATCTCGATTATCTCACTACAGAAGCGTTCAACTGGTTTATTGGATTGTTTGATTGCATGAAGATCTCTGATAAGCGAGGTTTCGTTTCGCTTATCTGAATAATGAAGGATCAAGTTATGTTTTATTTAGGTCCAAACTAATGGAGTTCCGTACATGTTCAATACTTCATTTGCAGGTCCATCGATTTTATTTCGGATGGCCCTAAGCAACAGTTGGCCATAAGGCGTACCTTCCGTGCAGGAAATTAATGATCGAATTTCTTCCACATTATTCAAGAATTCAAATAGTAACCGCGGATTACCGTCAAACTTGGGTAGGTCTTTGATCGCGTCGGGTACACGAAGTGAATTAAATATGTTGGTTGGTGTTATTGCAGGATTCTGAGCACTTACGTGCGCACTTGTATTATTAGCAGGCATTTTAGAATAATTAGGATGATTTAAGAGATTCGAGTTATATTCTGTATCTGATACACTTGCTTCCATTTCTTTGTTAATTCCCAATATTGAGCACTCACTTTCTTCTTTACTTTCAATTTCTGAAATTTCGGAAAGCCTTTCGAGAGAAAAGAATCTTTTTAATCTGTTATATCGGTCTCGTTTAATTCATTTATTTTTTGATTTAGTGTGTTTAAACGACATTAACGAACAGTCACTTTCTTAATGTAATACCTTTAAATTTATTACGTGTTTCACTTCTGATGATCGATTGAAAATAGAAATCACTTTCTTTGTATATATATTTAGAAAGAAAAGAAAATATATTTTTATTTCTAAATGGCATCAACAATATAAATGTATTTATGTATTGAACATTAAATAGGAAAATGTATTGAAGGGAAATATTCAAAATTGCTTACAATACCACAAGAATCAAGATCATCATCATTTTACTTGATTTGCAACACACCTCAGAGGATATTCTTTCGTTTATTTGATGTGCTCGTGATCTTTAAAAACGATATTCCTTCGTCGAGTCGAGATTGTATGCGTAGGATTCTTGATGAATATGTTGCAGCGGCGATATTCTTTCGTCGGTTAACGCAACACTTAATTATTCACTTTTTTAAGAAATCCGTTAATACTGCGCCAGTTAAAGTTTCTACTTGCAACTTTTATAAAAAAAAATAAGATTTGCTTTCCGTGATAATAATTTTTATTTTACATGTCTTCACAACTTGAGTGCAAAACTTAATGCCGTTACTCTACATACCGAAATTCTATCCTAGCCTGCTTTTTACAATTATTTTGCTAACGCTAGAAAAAATTGTGAGTGCAAGTAATTCTTAATAATTTTCTGGGTAACTGCTGACATGAAATTTAAATGAACTTTAATGAACTTTATGCAATGCTAAGTAAACGATTTATTATTTGTTGGGTATGTAGAGTTTGTTTATAGTTATGTAGGTATGTAACTCGCGCGAGTTAACTATTTCGTTATTCTCCTGGAGAAAAAATATATGAACCTTTAAATAACAACAACTCACTTTCTTTTATCAAACTTTATTCAAGATAATTAATAACACTGCCGTTCTTAATTTGATCGCCGTTCTGATTATAAGTTGTTTTTACCGACTTCGAGTTTAATCTACCGCAGACTGACTCTCTTTCTGTTAAAATTTCGTATTCTGAATTTACCGCTGCTTTCTGCAGTCATCAGCGTTTTATGCAAACTGTGTGAAATAAATTTGATACTAATGCTGTCGGTGCAACGTAAAATGTGGGAACTTTATGTTTTAACGAAATTATATTTTACCAAGCCATTGGCTTAGGTTTCTTTGGAATTTGGTATGTTTCCGGTAAATCGTGGGAATGAATATATGTAACTCCTCCCCGCTTTAAGTCAGAAGTCTTCGACTTCACATTTTTAATAGTTATATTATTTCTCTTAAGCTTCAGTGTTATAAACAAAGCCAGGCTCAATAAACCTATAATCATCACGACGGTCAAACTTACACTTGTTCCATACATAATATTCTTATGATATTTTAATTCCTGTATTTCTTCCAGGTTTTGTATATTTCCTAGCCTAATTTTTTCAAAATTTATGGGCTTTACAAACATTTTCTTTATTTCTTTCGATGGATAATAGTATTTATCTAAAAATGTTATTTTCTTATTGTAGAATTTTCTGTCTTTAATGCCTAAGGAACAATTGTTAAAATTTATTAAAAAATTTCCTGTGAGTGTTATTTTTCTCGTATCACAATTGTGCCATAAAGTCTCATTACACATATTCTTAACTAAAACACTTTCATCATCTATTTCCTCTATACTAGTTATATTACTATATCTCAATTTACAGTTATTTTGCACAATACAATTCTTGCTAACTTTTAAATCCTTTAATAATTTTTGTTCTTCATAATGATATATTTTATTATTTATTTCCACAATCGGTTCATCAAATAATCAATACATAGCTTGTAGGAATTTTAATTGCAAAGACCAAAAGCTGATCATTATATCTCATAACACCTGCCTTTACAAGTTTTAACTTATGAAAATCAACCTTATATGCATCTAACTCCTCTAACGTTAACATACTAGGATATATTATGTTATTTTTTGTCGCCATTATGTTATCTAATATTTGATTTACTTTATTTTCGAAAAATCGAAGTTTGGTCTCTTGATCTAAAAATAAAACTTTGTAACTTAACTCCTGCATATTGTGGTCAGTTGTATTGAAAGAATCTAAAATTTTTGTTCGGTCGTTTTCGATTAGCATTTTCAAATCTGTTAGTGTTTTGTTATAATGTTCATTTATCTTAATCTGTTTGTTTAAATTTTGAATAGCATTATGATTATTTGTCTCAACAACTTTAAGGTGTTCTGTAATTTCTTTCCTATCATCATCATCCATAGTGCCAAATAACCATCTTTGTGCATTACCTGCAATATTTATTAAACCACTCTTTTTTCTACTAGGGTTTTGAATTGTTTTGAGTTTACTCTTAATAAGATTTATTTCTGTACAAAGTGCTTCCCTATCTTCGACTTTAAGATATTCTGTGTTTCGTTCTAACTTAATTAAAATCTTGAGCATTTCAGTTGGATCTATTACATGCATAATTGTGTCAGTATCGTTCGCTTTTCTACTTCCCTTATTTTGATTTTTACATACCCATTTTCTTCGTTAATAGGATGAACCTGCAATAGCCCTTGCACTGGCGTCGTCATCATTAGAAGTATTATGATTACCTGAAAATTTTTTTGGTCTTTTAATGTTAGACGAATGCACATTTTCTAAAGGATATTTTCTAAAATAGGGTTGATCTTTATGCCTAAGTCTTTTATAGTTCTTAATGTAGCCTTCCTTCCTATTTTCGTTGTACTCTTCTCTACTTTTATTGAGTTTATTTATATATCCTATTTTCTTTTTATTTATCACTTCTATTAATGGAGTTGTGTCTGTTAGATTGCTGGCTTCTCTGGGAGTCATTTCAATTGTCGTATGGTACCTATCATTATAATTACCTATAGCTTTTTGAATTTTCTGTTCAACTGATATATCTTCCTCAATGGCTTGTACCTTCTCAATTATTGTTGAATGTAATCTTTCTACATCAGCGTTGCCGGTGTGACTGTTTGGTTTCGTCCAATGGACTCCTATACCTTGTTCCTGTAGAAACCTTTTTAGCTGTTCAGATTTAAACTCGTTATCCATTACAATAGTTTTAGGTTTACCAAATGTAGCCAAATATCCCTCTAAAATAGCAATCTTCTTTACCCAATTCCTATCAGTAATTGGATAAGCTACTGCGAATTTTGTTAGTTTATCAATAATAGTTATGAATGCTTGTTTTTTATAATGAAATGTGTCCAGATGAATGACGTCGTTTTTGTTTGTAGGTGTTTCTGTAATACTTAACTTTGGTTTAACTGGGTTCCTATCGTATTTGATACCTTGACACTTTTCACAATTATTTATTACGAGTTGTATATGCTCTTGTAACTTGGGAAAATAGATTTTGTCTTTAAGAGTTCGATAGGTTTCATTGATACCACTGTGTAAAGATTCCTTTGTATGGTATAATGAAATTTGTTTGTGACATTCTTCTTCATCTTTCATTTCTTGAGCTCTCTTTGTGGCTTTCATGACCTTGATATTTGAATTTCCCGAGAACAACTTTATTATACATTGCTGTACTTTATTATAATCGCTATCCTGAACTTCAGAATATATTCCTATATGTCCAGGTTTAAGATACTTCTTCAATATTTCGTTAATTTTTTCTTCTTCATACTGAGGGTTAATTTCTATTATTCTTCTACCAAATACTACTTCTAACTCTTTACTTGGATTATAAGTTAGTATTAGTTGTGTTTTATACTTGTTTATGATTTCTTCTTTAATGCCTATATGATCTAATAATTGTTCACTTACTGAGTGTGCAGTACTAGACAGGTCCATATTAGATTCACTACTGTTCTGCTCGTTTATTTGTGGACTATTCTCAATTCTACTAAGAAAATCAGCCACTTTGTTTTCTTTGCCTTGTAGATATTCGATATCAAAATTATACTCTTGCAATTTCAATATCCATCTTTGGTTTCTTTGGGAAAATTCTTTGCCTTTATATTTCGTATTTAAATATTTTATTGGAGCATGATCAGTTATGACTCTGAATTTCCTACCGTACAAATAAGGTCTGAAATAAGTTACAGAATAAACTATAGCCAGAAATTCTTTATCTGTTACACTATAATTTTTCTCATGATTATTTAGCGATCTAGAGACATAGCAGACCGGATGACCGTCTTGAGCGAGAACTGCTCCGATTGCATACTCACTTGCATCAGTAGTTACCGTAAAATCTTTCTCATAATTCGGGAATTTCAGAATCGGATGTGAAGTAATTAAAAGCTTCAACTTTTCAAATGCTTCAACGTACTGGGGGGTCATTTGTATTTATTTTGGCATTTTTCTTTAAGTACTTTATTAAAGGTTGAGCTACCTTGGCATAGTCTTTCATAAACTTTCTATAGAATCCAGTTATTCCTAAAAAACTCTTTAACTGTTTTCCGGTTTTAGGCTATTTGACTTTCTTTATATCCTCTATTTTATCAGGGTTTGGTAGAATACCCTCTTTGGTTAGGACATGTCCAAGAAATTGAGTTTCCCTTTTTACAAAACTACATTTATCGGCTTGAATTTTTAAATTGTACTCTGCTAGCTTTTTAAAGATTTTTTCTAATGACACAAGATGTTCTGCCAAAGTGGTAGAAAATATTAAAATATCATCCAAATAAACGACACAAATTCGGTTGATATAATCTCGCAATATTTCATTGATAAAACGTTGAAAAGTAGCAGGAGCATTTTTCAAACCAAATGGCATCCTGACATACTCATATAGACCACAGGGTGTCACAAAAGCGGTCTTTTCAATGTCATTTCTAGATGCTAGAATCTGATGGTAGCCTTTTGCAAGATCCAATGAACTGAAATATTGAGCTTTACCCAATTTATCTAGTATGCTATCAATATTAGGTAAGGGATATTTGTCGTCTATTGTAATTGAATTTAAACTTCTATAATCTACGACAATTCTATATTTCTGAGTCCCTGAATTGTCTTTTTTCTTGGGTATCACTATAATGGGTGAACTATATTTACTCTTACTTTTTCTTATTATACCTTGGGCTTCCATTTCGCTAATCTGTTTTCTCACTTCCTCTTCATGTTGTGGTGGATATCTGTACAGTTTAGCATTTATTTGCTCCGAAGTAGTGGTTTTAATTTCATGTACAATACTTGTGGTGTTGGTTAATTTATCCCCTTCTTTATAAAATAACCTTTTATATTTCTCTAGTAATTGTTTTACCCCTTGCCTCTCTTCATTGTTCAAATGATCTAAGGTTATGTTTCCCAATCTACTCTCTTCTAATACATTTACTTCTTCTAGGGTTTTATTTAAGAATGGTAACTTTACCCCATTTTTTAAAATAACTTCCTTATTTTCAATATCAATTAATTTTACATTATTTTGAACCCAATCCATTCCTATCAAAAGATTACGCGTTATATGGTTGTTGGAATTCAATAGGACATTTTGTTTTCACATACTCTGTGTCTTTCTGTATTTCTCCTACTATAGTGCTAATACTTATCTTTTCACCTAACATCAATTCATAAGTTTCATTCGGGACATTTTTTGAATTTAGTAAACTAATAGTAGAGCCAGTATCTAATAAAGCGATGAACTCTTGATCATTGATTGTTAAAGTAATAAATATTTTCTTCATGTCCGAGGCTAGTTTATAAAAAACTCGTTTTGTTCGGCTTGGTTAATATTTTGTCTAGCACTAATTTCATCAACATCCATCGGTTGGATATTAGCATTATTATGGTTTGCATTATTATTATAATTGTTATTATTATAATTATGATTATTTTGATATGGGTTTCTCCACTGAGCACTATTATTAGGAAAGAAGTTTCTTCTAGGATGACCAGAATTATTATTTCGAAACTGACCAGAATTATTATTTCGAAACTGACCAGAATTATTAGCATTGCGATTATGAAATCGATCCGAACCATTGTTAAAATTAAAATTTCTTGCCTGTCTGTGATTATTGGAATTTTGTTGAAAATTACTATAATTATGTCTTTGTGTAGGCCTATGGTTATATCTTTCTTTTGGTATTTGATGGAGTTTACAAAGTTTTAGATTAAACTAATCTTGACCGATATATTTATTCAGAACTGTTCTAATTTCTTCTAATCTAAATAAATTATTTAATTCTGCAGCTAAAGCACCAGCTGCTATCTCTTTTATTTTCAACACCAATACACTGCTGAATTGATTAACTATTTCACTTTGGTAATCGCTAAAAAATGTTGAAATTTTATCTAGTAAATCTAAAATCGTACTTACTTTTAACATACATACTTATGTCTTGCATTATTTGACCTTGATCTTTTATTGGTTTGTAATGTAGTTTCAGTTTCCTCTTACATTCTTCCCATGAATCTGGTGGTGAAGTATCCAAGTAATTCTTTGCTGAACCCAATATCTTCTCATTATAGATGACTGTGTACAATTGGTATGCTTGCTGTGGATATTCCAATAATGCTCTATCAACTGCTGATATAAATGATGGTAAAGTTCCTGGTTTTCCTTCAAAAGGAGGTAGATAGCGGAGTTCTTTCTCGATTCTGCTTCTAAAAGGTGGTGGTTGAGCCTGCCTGCCTAGGATCTCCGTCAATGCTACTAAACATTGCTCCGTTATGTTTGGTTGAGCCGGTTGTGCCATTCCTCTGTTGCGGTCAATAACTAGGTTTCTATGATTTCTTCTCTCCAGTATTGTTTTAGTTTAGTGGTCGTTTCTTCGAGATCTATTAAATTTAGCTTTAGATCACTGCGTTTCACACTTTCACAATGAAAACAAAATAATATCGTTAATTTTTCACTATAAACTTTCGATAGGTTCGAATCACTGGATCCTTGTTCTACAGAAAAGGATCCTACCGACTGCGCCAGTTAACTATTTCGTTATTCTCCTGGAGAAAAAATATATGAACCTTTAAATAACAACAACTCACTTTCTTTTATCAAACTTTATTCAAGATAATTAATAACACTGCCGTTCTTAATTTGATCGCCGTTCTGATTATAAGTTGTTTTTACCGACTTCGAGTTTAATCTACCGCAGACTGACTCTCTTTCTGTTAAAATTTCGTATTCTGAATTTACCGCTGCTTTCTGCAGTCATCAGCGTTTTATGCAAACTGTGTGAAATTAATTTGATACTAATGCTGTCGGTGCAACGTAAAATGTGGGAACTTTATGTTTTAACGAAATTATATTTTACCAACCCATTGGCTTAGGTTTCTTTGGAATTTGGTATGTTTCCGGTAAATCGTGGGAATGAATATTGTAACTCGCGCCCCCTGTTGACCACTGAAAATAATTGCAGTAGATCTTCTGAAATTTTTCTAACAAAATGATTCACATCTATTCTACTGCTTGTAAAAAACGTAAAAATTTCTGGAAGCGTTCAATATGATACATTTAGGAACGCAGGCCTTAGCTAGCACCTTGGACTTCGGTCATGGTTATTGAAGCCTATAGAGAAAACAGGAAGCGCGAATACCTGTACATGAGCGTGGCTTTGCTCGGGGTGTTTGAAGCAAGACAGAGCCTATTCATGTTATCGCGATGGAAGGTTCGTTTTAATTGAAAACAGTTGCCAGAGGATCTTTGACAAGCCTTCCATGTAAAGACGTCGCCTTAGAACATTATCGGCGTGGCGCGGCGTGGCAAAACAAACATGTAAAGAAATAATTGTAACTCGTACTTGGAGAAATTCAGCGAAATTACCCAACGGCGAACAAGTTATTATGCATTGTTGTAGTGAGTGTTATTACATTTAAAGCAAGTGATTAATTTTTAAATAATCTGTTTTATTATTTCGTAAAATGCAATGGTTTTTATAGAATACTTAGCCCAAACGATAAACAAACTCAAAATAATTGTTCAGATTAGGAAAGTCTCAATCAGTATCCTAGAAAATTTGATCAGTCCCTCTGTTTTGCTTCAAGGGATGTTGATGAATGTACATTTGAATTTAGGATAATTCTAAGTCTTGGCATGCGTGAATACATTCCATAGTTACACAGTAGATCTTAACAATAGCAAAATCGCTTTTCGTTTAACGATAAGTGCAACCAACCAATAAAAGCGAAATGGTCTGCTTTTCGCACCTATCAATTCCATCCATGTCCAGAACTAAAAGACTATCCAAAGACAAAAATTTGTTTTTGACCAGAAGATTAGAATATTGGCAAGACGCAGAGGCAAGGTGTAGTTGTAATGTGCTATAGTTAAAACACGGTTTAAGTCGTCCGCAAATTTTTAAGTATTTTACGAATTTTCGTGCTTCTAATAATCCAAAAACTTTTCCGATTATAATGTTACTTGTGTTGCTATCCGAGGTATTTTAGCTGCGTGTGTTTTTAATTAGTTTATAGTCACAAATCGCTAATTAAATTTTTGTTGGCAATATGTCAAAGTCCGCGAACTCTAACACCACCACTCGTGATACTCGCCTTAAAAATAAATTGAATGCTGCTACATTGAAAGATATACAAACTGGAAGAACACCAATGCAATCCTCTACCACATCCAGCGGAACTCCAACGACAACAAAAACGGCAACTTCACCAATTTCTTTAGACAATGTTCACCTTGGAATACCTGTGCCACAATCTGATACTAATAACGCATTACTATCTCTCGTTAAGGAATTTAATGAAAAAATTGATCGAATGAGAACCGATTTTCAACGTCAGATTACAGATTCGCATGCAATACTACAACAACTAGTAAACAATACCTTCACCAAAAATAATCATCATGTAGAGCCAGTAACTCAGTTAGAGAGAAGAATCGATACTCTTGAACGTCAATCTCTTGTTAATGATGTAATTATTGACTTAGTACCTGAAGTGGATAATGAAGATCTTGATAAAGTTTGCACTTCCTTTAATGTGCCTCCGATCTTAGCTAAAGAAATTTTTCGTGTCAAGATGAGGAATTTTGTTGGGAACAAAAACAACAACGACACCAACACTAGTAATTCTGCTCCTATTAAATCACCTGATGGGTCATTGTAGTTAAATTACATAACACACGTGACAAAATCCTACTGTCGAAAGCCGTTGCTGCTAAAATTAAGCAATCACAGCAGGCACTATCACTTCTTGGTATTGGTTTCGACTCTGATAAAAGGTTCTATATACATGAAAGTTTAACCAAATACAACTATCGGATATATCGTGAAGCGCTTAAGCTGAAACAGCTCAAACATTTTTCATCTGTTTTTACTATCAATGGATGCATCCACGTTCGACGCAATATTGGAGACAGAGCCAGGATTATTACCTCTCTTACCGACCTTGCGGATGTAAGGAAAGATGATAAACTGCAATCGAAACCATGACCTTTCACAATTTTTGGCGACAACACCCATCCACTTGTTTTGCTGTACTTGAACCTATGGCTATGACATATTTTACTGGTAGGCTAGCTCTAAGGAATTTTGTTATTTTAAATTTAGTTTTTGAAATCATTTTGCATTTTTCTGAGTTAACTTTTAGGATTGAATTTTATGAATATGTCTCTGAATTTTTTTCTAGTAATATGAACTTTTTTTATTTTGCGGTACGTTCTATCGATATGGATGTTAATCATGATTGCATACCTTCTTGAGCCTTATGCCTTGCCTAATGCTAGAGTATTTCTTTGGTTTATTTTGTTTTGTCTCTGAATAATGCAACCTGCTAATTCCGGTATATCTGACAGTTTGAACAATTCCCGAGTTATGCTTAATATTTTCTGAAATCGGCATGAGGGTTTAAGGGTTTGTCATTTTACTGCCCAGAGTATCTTGACCAAGATCGATGAGTTCCGGCAAATCTTCTGCGGATTATCTTTAGATGTGATATGTTTATCGGAAACGTGGTTGATGTCAAGCATCGGCGACCAAATGATATCTTTTCCTGATTATACTGTATATAGAAATGATCGGGCTTCCCGTGCGGGAGGTGTAGCATTATACATTCGCAGTTCTATACATGCACGTTTCGTTGATCAATCGGCAAATAATGCTGAGGTTGAGTTTATTTTTGTGGAAATCTGCAATGGCGCTGAAAAGTGTCTTGTTGGTGTTGTGTACAAGCCACCCCATATATCAAATTTTAGCTCATTTGAACCTCACCTGCTTGATGTTAGTCAGTCCTATCAGCATATGGTGATTGCGGGAGATTTCAGTTCAAATTTGCTTGCGCGTAATAGCCCACCAAGCCAATTCCTCAGATTAATTGATACATTCGGCTTATCTGTTGTAAATAGACTTTATCCTACGCACTTATAGATACTTCTGCGACCTTGATAGATATGTTTTTGACTGCTAAGAATGAAATGGTTCTCTTTAATGATCAAATATCTTTTCCGGCATTTTCCAAACATGACCTAATATTTCTAACGTATGACTTTAAACCGTCACGCGATCCTGGTGTGTCTACCATCAGCTTCCGAGATTTTAAAGGTATTAACATTTAAGCTCTATTTAGTGATGCTTACGCCTGTAATTGCGAAATGATCTATTCCATGAGAAGTGTTAATGAACAAATTAATTACTTCATGCACTTACTGCAATACCTTTTTGAGACACATGTTCCCCTCAGAACGAAAAGTATTTTAACTTCCGGTAGTCAATGGTTTACCGCACGAATTCAAACATTAATTTCAATGCGCAATAATGCATATCGTAGATGGAAGTGTTTCAGAACTTCTGAAACTTGGCAAAATTTTTGTAATCTACGCAATGTTGTGACTAATGAAATAAGAAAATCTAAGAAGAACTACTTTCGATCGAAATTTGATACGAAGCTACCGTCAAAGGAGCTGTGGCGTAATTTGAAAGTGATTGGAGTTGGGCAAACTTTGGAATGCAAGAGTTACGTTGACCCTAATGAACTAAACTTAAATTTCGTCACTTGCAGTTCAAGTCGACCCTCTCCACCCAATGTCGCGGGATATAGTACGATGGCAGCTACCAATAATACATTTTCTTTTGCTTGCGTCTCGCAGGAGGAACTGTTTAAAGCAATTTTCTCAATAAAGTCAAATTCGTTAGGTATTGGTGACGTACATCCTAAGTTTATAAAATTACTTATACCTATAATCTTGCCATCTTTAACGTATATTCTAAATAATGTAATTTTTCGTTCGTATTTTCCATCCTCCTGGAAGTTGGCTAAAGTTATTCCCATACCAAAAAAGTCTCAAGCGAGCGCCACTGAATACCGACCTATTGGGATACTGCCTTCCTGCCCAAGGTTCTAGAAAAACTTCATTTGCAAATTGTGGACTTTTGTGAACGTCATAGCTACTTGAATAAGTTTCAGTCTGGTTTCCGGTCCAAGCATAGCTGTACAACTGCTCTACTGAAGGTCACTGATGACGTTTGGCATTAGATAGTGACATGATAACCATTCTCGCTCTCTTGGACTTTTCAAAAGCATTTGATTCCATAGATCATTCTCTACTTATCTACAAACTAGTAACTAATTTTAGTTTTTCAAGCTCGGCATCCAATCTCATTCAGTCTTATATTTTTGATCGGTATCAACAAGTCACATGTAATGGAAATTCCTCTGCCTTTTTACCAAATACTAGTGGCGTACCTCAAGGCTCAATACTAGGCCCACTACTATTTTCCCTATTCATAAATGATCTCCCGAATGTTATTCTTAATGCTCAATATCACGTACATATACGCTGATGAATTACAAATTTACATATCAAGGCCAGTTGGCTTAATTGAAGATGCTGTCGATCGCCTTAATAATGAACTTTGCTCTCTACATGAGTGGTGTATTCCAAATAAGCTTCATTTGAATCCAATCAAGTCAAATGCAATTTTAATCTGTAGGTACAGACTGGATACGTCGTCCCTGCCTTGTGTTGTACTCAATAGTGTCTTCTTAACTTATCGTGAAAAAGTAGTGAATCTAGGAATCGTTATTAACAATAAACTTTCTTGGTCCAATCTGATTTCTAGTGTTATCTCTAAGGTGTATGGATGTCTGCCTAAGCTCTCACTCTCGGCCTCCTACACTCCACTTTCCACTAGGATGATGTTGGCTAAGTCACTCATAGTACAACTTTTTACTTATGCCAGCGAAATTTGGTCCAAATCTGATTCTGTTTCCCTTCGTAAATTGAATATTGCATATAACTCCGTTGCTCGGTATATTTATGACTTAAGGCGTTTTGACCATGTTTCAGAATTTGCTAGGACTATCCTTGGATGTCCCCTTCAATCATAGCTTCTGTGTAAAGATTTGCTATTTCTTAATTGTGTTATCTCCTCTCGCAGACCTAATTATTTATATGAAAAAGTTTGTTTTTCCCAAGCGTAACGTAGTGCTAGTCTGTCTGTATCTGGTGCTAACTTCTCGGTGACTGAGAAGCAATATTTTGCTCGGACTGTCAGAACCTGGAATAGCCTACCTTTGATGTTGCGTAGAGAAAGATGCGTTGGTATGAGGTTCAAGAATGAATTGTTTGAACATTGTCGTTGAAGCTAAATTGTTTCTTTTTCCTATTTTTTTTTCTATTTTATTATTTATTTTGCTCTTAAATATAAATTCAGAATTTATGTTTTATTTTTATTTTTATTTTTTTTTCCCTTTTTTTATTTTTTTTCGTATAATTTTACTTACTAATTGTTTTTATAGTACATTATTAGTTGTAGAGTATACGTAAGATAGACTAAGCTATTTTTGTTTACACTATTTTTACATCTACCTACATATAGTTATAAGACCTCTGGCCTTAATTATGTTGAGCATTATAATAACAATAATTTTTTTTTATGTACATATATATGAACTTTAATTGTCAAAACGTTATTATAAAATTATAGAAAATTATAAAATTTTAGAAAAAGAGCCTGAAAGATATACAATATAGACAACAATAACAAATGTTCAAAAAAGAAACAAATAGGGACAAAAGGTGCGAAAAATAATAATACAAAAATGTTAACAATATCACACAATATAAGCGGAAAGGGGCAGTTCCAAAACCTCTTTTATCAAAAGCAAAAAGTAAATAGATATGGAGACCTAGCTAGCTGCAATGCAAAGTTAAACCGAACGATGGAGATCCGGAATTTTGACGAGTACTTTGAAATTTTGGGGTGCCCGAACCGAAACCGAATGAGGATAAAGGGGTAGAATGTCGAAAGTACAAAAAATTTAGTACGTAACCGATAGGGTCCCGCGAGGCCAGCCTGCAGTTGCTTCCACGATCGCAAGATGACCCCATTGTTAGCTCAGTTCACGACCTCCGACGGGATGCTTATCCTTCCCGTAGCATTTGTGGCAATTCCAAAGCAAAGAGAAGCTCAGTGGAAAAGTTGCCACAACTGCTACGGCCTATTATCACCAGTGAAAGGTGAGCACTCCGTCCTGCACGGATGCAATTTGTTGCCACGTACAGTTAAATGTTTGTTCATCTGCTACCAGGCACTCGAGGCGTAACCGCTTCTTTATCCTGGCAACGAAATGGCGCTTTAGTGATCCTCTATGTACTGTTGTGTTAGTGTTCTGACTACCGGTGTCAGCTCTCATGTAGTACAAGTGAATCGTTGATTTAGCTAGCGTCAAGACGAAGCTGATCAAATTATTCACTTGACTACATGTCCTCGGTTCCAACAGAAACGATGTCTGCGTAGTGCCGAAAGACGGATGGACTAGCTGACACAATTGCTTCACCAAATCCATTAAATTCTGCAGAGCCTGCCATGCGTAGAATCTGTGAAACAGAGTCCCATCACACCCACAGACCGTGCACATTCTGTGAACTCGGCGATCAATGTGTGACAACCGGTTAGGATGAAATCTCTCCCGAGCAGAAGCAGCCACATTACTTAAGACCTGTGTAGATGACTGAATCCCGCCGCTTCCGGTAACATCAATGATGTCCCCGAGAATAGCATGGGGAGGCAATCCCGAAATGATTCCCCGAGCATTGTGAGCAAGCGAATCTGTTAATTCAGGATTAAAATCCACTGGAATTTTTCTAAACTCTACGTACCTGATGGAATTCCATTCTAGATGAAATTCCGGCTTGATTTTGCCCCAGGTCTGAATCGTAGAGATCATATCCTGAGACCAGTCAATAGGATAAGATGCGCGGACAGAGAGAAGGTAGTAAAACTCCCCTGTGCCAGGACCTCCCAGTGCATTCACCCATAGCTGAGAAATTAAGGTGTCTCTACGGCAGAACACTCCTTAAAATGCTCGCACTTGAAGACATCGGAACTTCACAACCAAATTGGTGAGACCTAAACCGCCTTCCCTGAGTGGTGAGCAGAGCGTGCTTTCAGTGACCCATCTTCTTCCTCCCCAAAAGGCGCCTATCACCTTGGCATGGAGTAGCCTCATAAAGTCCTCTTCAAGAGTTTCTGCTTTTAAAACATGCATGATGGACGAGGTAACCAAGTAATTTACTACGACTGCTTGCCCTTTCAAAGAAAGATGAAAAAATCGACTTCGCCAAGAATTGACCGCACCAGAAAATTTTTCCAATGCCATATGGCTATTACGCGATTTGCCCGCGCGTCCGATGTATACTCCTAAATACTTCGGACAAGTATTGGTCCACTGTATGCCAAGTGGGGCATATGTGCGATCACGCCACCTACCACACCAAAGACCTTGACTCTTGCTCATGCTTATCTTCGCACCTGAACATTGCTCATACTGCATGAAGACAGCATGTGCGACTGGAAACGCCTCATCATCTGTTACAAATACAGCCAGGTCATCCGCATATGCCAATAGAAGATGTCTTATGTTAGTAGATGGAAGATGAACCGCATATCTCTGCAACATTCGATGCAGGTTGATCAACAGTGGTTCTAGAGCAACATCATAAAACATGCCTGACAAGGGCACCCCTGTCTGATGCCCTGACGAAACAAGACAGGAGAGAGGAGATGTCCCTGATGCTTTATGAGAATAGCAGAATCCTTATATAGCATTCTGATGATCCCAACCCATCTGCATCAAGCAAGTGATCACTCATTGAGCACACTTCAAGTGTGACACTAACAAAGGTGCCGATAATGGTGGACGAGACGTACAGTCTGTCGATTCTAGAGCCTGAAAGGCCGCCGTTCACATTTCGCGATACTCTAGTGTATGACTTCCTCGTTGGGTTTATCCAACGGTAGACATCGACCAGATTGAAGTGGCTGACGAAATTTCACAATTGACCAGCAATAGCAGGATTGAACTCAATCCCAGAATGCCGGTCGATTGGAGGATTCAGCGTGCAGTTAAAATCACCTCCGAGGATAATTTCAGCACCAAAGTTTATAAGGCTCACGCGCAAGCCTTACAATATTCTGGTCATGGGGTAGGTATATATTAACTATCTTGAAATGTTTGTCCCTTAGGACGAAGTCAATGGAGGAAGCGTATACTGGAAATATGTCTGTGTGTACAAGAGGCGACAGTATAGCTGAATTGGACACCAGGATTGCAACCCCTGATCCTCTGTGAGGAGCAGTTGCAGCAAACATAGTGTATCCAGTATGTAAATGAGCTTTACGCTCTAGTGTATTGTGTGTGTCTGTAGTAAAATTCGTCTTTTATAGCAGAGCTATGTCTGCTTGTAAGTGTCTGATGTCTGTGACTGTGGCGTGTAATTTGTGAGGGGCCCCAATACCCCTCGTGTTGAGTGATACTACTCGAAACATTCAAAGAGAAAGTAAACTGAATCCACAATTGTACGACCCTACAAGGAGAAAGTGCCCTCCAAAGCATGATTAGCCACCGCAATCTCAATTTTTTTAAGAACGCGATCGAGTCGAGCGGCCTCATTCTAATTTTTGTTGCCACGAGCCGTATCTTGTAGGCTTTTTATATGAGGCACTAAGTTTTCCGGGTCGTCTGTTAACTCATATATCACTTTAGTGATCAAGCTTTCATTCTGCTTTCGGTATAACCTCTTGAGTAGAGTGCAAATTTGCTCTCTTGTCAAGGAACTGCATCTAGGAACAATATCAAACCTTCCCTGCAATGACAATGAGCTCACCGACGACTCGACGCTGCTTTGGGCTGATGTACCAGCCATCTCGATCGCGGACCTGTAATTTGCATCGACACTAACTGTTGCCCCACAGTCGGAAAGGTCCGATATGTCCATATCAGGAACCACAGATACTCTCCGCTTGGGGGACAACACCTCCTCCTCAGAGCGGGGCCTTTTGACTCCCGCCAAGGCGGATGCTTGGAGTATCTTTGCAGGTATAGACGACGGTGGCATCGCTCCAGGGAAGATAGGCTTCTTCTTCCTCCTTACTTTGTTCTTCCTGTTCTTAATCTTTTGCGTTACCCCCTCATCTGAGCTTGAAGACGTTTCCGGGGGCAGAGGAGGCAACCCCTCTAAGCTGCCTTCAGCCAGTACGGTTACTTTTGCAGCTTCGCTCATTGCTGAGTTCCCTTTTGGATCACCTGTTTGGTGAACAGATTTCGTTGTTAGATCTGGAAATTTTTCAGAAGAAAATGTCACTTCCGGCTTTTTTTTGCGCAGCTCTTTTTTCCAACGTTTTTGGGCACTTAGCGATGAGATGTCCTGCTTGTTTGCAACCGTAGCATCTGGCTTCAGTGTTGACCTCCACATAAGTGTTGACGCCATCGCACTCAATAACCAATGCCGAGGGGAGTTCACATCCCTGCTTCAGGGACATGAATACCTCCCTGCTCAGGCTAAAAACTCCTTTCCCCAGACCATTCTCCCCAAGTCTTATTGGTATAGCTCGCAATTTACCATGCACTGTACAAAATTTGCGTAGGAAGCTCATGATGTCCTCGCTGTCAACTCGAATGGGAACCTTTGACAGGACAACTCTCATCGGTTTCACCGCTTCGGGGTACGCTATCAGATGCCTGCGAGCAACTTGAATGCCTTCAAGCATGAGCTTTTGGGCAGCCTCGACTGAGTCTAGGCATACGGAAACCAAGTCCCGGCCAGTGATTCCAATGGCGAAAACCTGGTGACCTACAGCTTTCTCTATGGCCTCAAGATACACTCCTTGGGGCGTCCTTTGGACGTACTCAATGAGTACACTGTGATCCAGAGAGTGCCACCGTTTTTCAAAATAGTCTTGTAAATTCCCATCCGACCTTGACTTTTGCCTGTTCACTTCAGATGGAGACCGACGAGAGGGTATCGACCTACACTTAATTTGAGGGACGAAATTTTTCAAAGAAGCGTTGGAAATGTCACTCACCGTTTGGGCGAAAGACATCGCCTTGGTAACTCCTATCGCAGCTGCATTCGTTCCCGACTGCACTGTTGGGCCGATTGTGATTGCATTGCCTGCGGCTGCAAGCGATGGTCTTAAAAGCATCCAAGTTAATACTGGAGGTGGTGCCTTAGTGGACGCTATTTTTACCACATCCAATAGCTTGACTGGCGATGCACTCTTTGCAGACTCTTGCGTCTCATCTGCAGTGTTCGCTGATGCTTGAAGCTTTTCAGGTAAAACTGATGACTTTGTACTACAACCTACCGTTGACTATTTGGTAAGCCTGTTACCACTTCTGGTGTTATCGTTCCAGCTACTGCTGCTGCTGCTGTTGCTGCTACAGATACTTCGCTAAAGAGTTTTGGAGAAACTGGTTTTGCGTCACTCATTGGTAGTGCCACTGGTGGAGCTTTACGTCCTGCCTTCGTAAGGTGCATCTTAGAAGCGACGGCCTCTTCTTTTGGGCCCAGTGTAGCCTTTTCAGTGGGCTCTTTTTTAAATTTTCGAACTTCGCTAGAGCTGAGCGAAATTCTGGTCTTCTTTCTTGCTCCTCTGGAGGTGGAGGACTTGTCCTTCGACTCCTCTCCGGAGCTGCTTGCACCAGGCATGGTGCAAGCACTCAGAATTTAACTCTTGTTGTGACTTTTCTATTTACTTTATAAATAATTAGAAGTAGTCACGAAATGTTCAAAAATGCCTGGCTTGGCTTGATTTTTTTTTAAGAATTCGGTTGTGTAGCAACCAAACTTTTTCCCGGAATAACAAATCAATTTTTAAGTTCTGATGATTGTCAAAATTTATTTAGCTTTAATTTTTTATACTTTTAATATATTACTATTCGAATTTTATAATTTTTTTTTGTTTTTCAGTTTTACTCCACTTATACAATGTCAAATATTGCGTCTCACTAGTCCACTTGACGGTTATTTTATTATTTTTTCGCACTTTTGAGCAACAATACGGAAACACGTCCGCGCACTTTGACAGTATTTTTTTTTTTATTTAAATAAGCTCTTTATTTAGTGGCTCTCTGGCTCTTTTCATGATTTCCTAAAAATAGGTGGCAAAAGGCTCATCAAAGTGTAACAAAAAAGAAAGACGCTAGCTAAACTAAATGTTGTAAAAAGTCAATAGGGACAAATAAAAAAATTTAAAAAAATTCATTAAAAACCAATATGTAACAAAAATGACACAAAAAATGTAAAAAACCAATGACACAAAATTCTCAAAAGAGACTAAAAAACGGATACAAGAATTTTGAAAAAGATCTAAAGGATTTACAAGAATTTAGAACCAGTCCCCATTTTGACAATTAGGTAAGTGGCAGTTCCAAGAAGCTCCAAATTTCCAAAATAATTTAATAAAAGCTAATTTCCTAAACGAGCGAATTTCTACAAAAAATTTTGCAATTTAGAACCGAAACCGAAACCGAATTAAAAATAAATCACCGAACGAACGAAAAATTTACGCGATACCGTTATAGAGTCCCGCGAGAGCAGCCTGTAGTATCATAGACCTCTACAAACTGCCCTCATCATCCCTCCAGCTTAGCATCTCTAACAGAGTGCTTGTCCTTCCCACAGCACTTGCAACGATTCCTAAGCGAGGAGAAGCCCCGTGGACTAGTGTTGCAAATGCTGTGGCCTGCTATCACC
Source organism: Dioctria linearis (assembly GCA_963930735.1). Lineage (NCBI taxonomy): Eukaryota > Metazoa > Arthropoda > Insecta > Diptera > Asilidae > Dioctria > Dioctria linearis. Next base: position 93,471,059 of record OZ005743.1, on the reverse strand, counting down.
AGTGAAAGACAAGAGCTCCGTCCTGCACCGACGATAGTGGTTGCCATGTGCAGTTGAATGTGTCTGCGTTCGTTGCCAGAAATTCAAGACGTAAACGTCTCTTCAACCTGTCAACGAAGTGGTGCTTAAGTGCGTGTGCGTGGTGTTGTGGGTCAGTGTTCTGATTCCCAGGTTCGACTCTCATGTAGTACAGGTGAATTGTAGATTTGGCCAGTGTCAACACAAAGCTAATCAAACAATTCACTCGACTACATACCTTTGGTCCCCATAGAAACGATGTCCTAGTAATGCCGAAATTCGGGTGGATCAACTGACACATACCGCGCACGAGATCCATTAGACCCTGCAAAGCCGGACAAGTGAAGAACCTGTGAAACAGGGTGCCCTCACCAGCACAAACTGTGCAAATCCTCTGAACTCGGCGGTCGATATGTGACAACTGATTAGGATGCATAAGACTGTGATGCAGCAATTTGAATGCTACATCAGCATCTTTGTAACTAGAAGGATAACTGTAGACTACTCTGCAAGTTATCCCTCCCATCACGCCCATATTCACCCCGAGGTGTGTTCGCCATCTGTTGTATCCTGTATACTCCGGAGGTCTTATTGACATAAGCACGTCACGGAGCACACGTGTTGTAAGTGTGCTGAAAGGTGTGTGTGGTGGTCTGTTCAGAACGAAAGCATCTTCCAACTTAAGGCCAGGGTCACTGGTCCCAAGTTGGCGAAATCTCTCCCGCGCAGAAGCAGCCAGGTCGTGTAGTTGTGCAGTGTTAGTGTTTATTCGACAGTTTCCAGAGATATCAATAATATCTCCGAGAACCGTCAGTGTATGCGTGTCAGCTTCAAAACCCCGAGCATTACCGAACACTGAATCTATTAATTCAGGATTAAACCTGATTGGAATCGACGCGAATTGCGTGTACCTTAGAGCATTCCACTGATGGTGAAATGCTGGCCTGATTCTGCCCCAGGTCTGAATCGTTGAGATTAGATCCTGTGGCCAGTCACGAGGATAAGGTGGTCGAACAGAGAGTAGGTAGTAATACTCCCCTATGCCGATCCCTCCCAGTACATTCACCCACAGTTGAGAAATCAAGCTGTCTCTCTGGCAAAATACTCTTTGGAGTGCGGGCATTCGCACTTGGAGACACCTTGATTTCACAACCAAGTTAGTGAGACCTAATCCACCTATCTTGACTGGCAGACAGAGCGTGCTTTCAGCAACCCATCGTCTTCCCCACCAAAAGGCGTCTATCGCTTTTGCTTGAAGAAGACCTACGAAGCCTTCATCAAACGTCTCAGACTTTAGCAGATGAACGATGGACGAGGTAATCAAATAGTTTATCACGACTGACCTACCCATTAAGGATAATGGAAACAGTCGACTACGCCATGAGTTTACAGCTCTAGAGAGTTTCTCAAGAGCGATGCGGCTATTATTTGATTTACTCTCGCGTCCGATATACACACCTAAATACTTCAGGCAAGTATTAGTCCATTGGATGTTCAGTGGAGTATCTGTACGATCTATCTCTCCACCTTCCACACCACAAGCCTTGACTCTTACTAAGGTTGATTTTAGCGCCCGCTATACGTTCGAACTGTTCGAAAATAGCACGAGCGACCGGAAAAGCTTCATCTCTTGTCACGAAAATAGACAGATCATTCGCATACGCCAACATAAGAGGCCTCACATTGGTATATGGCAGATGAACCGCATACCGTCCGAGCATTCGACGAAGATTCACCAGTAGCGGCTCCAACGAAAGATCATAAAGCATACCTGACAATGGACAGCCCTGTCTGATACCTCGATGAAACGAGATAGGAGCCAGAACTTGTCCTTGATGCTTAATCAAAATCGCTGAATCTCTATACAGTTTCCCGACGATATCGAGCCACCTGGGTGGAAACCCAAATGCCTCGAGAGCTGTCAAGAGATACTCGTGCGAGACACTATCAAAAGCCTTTTGCTGGTCAAGTGAAATCATGGCCATTTGTGTACCTGTCTGTTCATGGTAGGCAAACAAATGCTTGGCTACCGCGATGTTGTCGTAGATACTACGACCAGGTACACAATAGGACTGTTCCGGGTGTATTACCGAAGCAATCACTGAGCGGAGTATCGCCCCTAATGCTTTGCAGACGATTTTGTAATCTACATTGCATAGGGTTACTGGCCTCCATTTCCCCATCCTCTGCAAATCTCCCTTCTTTGGAATCAAGCGCATAACAGATCTCCTCCAACTAGAAGGAAAGTCTGAATGCGTCTCAACCGCCGAATTGAAGACTTCCAAAAGGTCAGGAATTAATAAATCCCTGAAACGTATGAAGAATTCTGGAGTCAAGCCGTCATAACCAGGTGAAGTGTGTCGCCTTAGATCCTTTGTCGCAGCAATCATATCCTCCAATGTGATTACTGTATCCAGGAGCTCCTTACTGTCTTCAGAGAAAGTTGGAATATTCTCAAGGAATTCATGAGTGGTCGAGGATGTTGTCGACGTCGATTCAGAGTAGAGACTACTGTAGTAGTCTCGAATATATTCTGATAGCTGTTGTCCGTTGAGGACTTGTCCAGATTCATCAATTATCGATTCGACCTCACAAGAAGCAGTACGACGTCTAGTCGCCTGAAAGAAGTACTCAGTTGGAGAATCGCCTTCTCTCAGCCAGCGCGATTGGCCGCGCAGCACAAACTCCAAGCTGTGCTTGTAAGTCTGTGTCGCCAAGCGTTCCTTTATTCCATTGAAATAAAGAATCAACCCCGGCTGAGTTGGGAGAAGAGCTGCCACCCGAGAGACCTCGGCCGACAAGCTAGAAGCTTGATAGCCACTTCGATTGAAACTCGTCTCGATAAAAGACCGAATCTGGAGCTTTCCAACATCCCACCATTGACTAAGAAAAGGAAAGTCAAATTTCCTCTCTTGCCAATCGTGCCAGAAATCAATGAACTCATTGATGAACTGCTCGGAATTCAACAAATAGTTGTTGAATATCCAGTATGCAGTTCTTCTTTCAACTAGAGTGCTGGTCGCCACTACAAGAAGATGATCGCTAACGGAACACACTTCATGAGTGACACCAACGAAATGTTCTAGTATTCCAGGTGAGACGCAAAGTCTATCAATTCTGGAGCCTGCGAGACTTCCATGGATATTTCGCGAGACCCTCGTGTATGATCTAGTCGTAGGATGCATCCAACGATAGATATCCACGAGTCTGAAAACACCGACAAAATTCCTCAATCGAGTAGCATTGACAGAGTTGAACTCAACTCCAGAGTGCCGATCCATTGAGGGATTCAGAGTGCAGTTGAAATCACCTCCGAGGACAGTTTCGCCGCTAAAATTCACCAGACAGGACTGAACACTATCAAGAACTTGTCTTGTAATGTCCTGGTCATGAGGAAGGTACACGTATACTACCTTGATATGTTTGTCTTGAACGACAAAATCCAAGGAAGAAGCGAAGCCTGGGAAGATATCTGTATAGACAGGAGACGATAGTGTAAATTTGTTGGATACAATGATTGCCACCCCTGAGCCTCGGCGAGGCGCAGGTGTGGCAAACATTGCATAGCCAGTGTGTAAATAAGCATAGCGCTCAAGTTGTGTATATGTGTCTTGTGTAAAATTCGTCTCCTGTAGAAGCGCGATGTCTATATCGAACATTTTGACATGTTCGATAGTGCTGTGTAACCTTGTATGTGCACTTAAACCCCCGGTGTTGATCGAAGCTATCTTGCACATTCAAAGAGATGAAAAGCTCAAACGATGAATGTGCGACGTCTATTGACGAGGAGAATCGGCCAAGCGATGCTCCTGAAGCAACTCCTCCACCTTTCTATGAAGTCGTTCTAACCGCGCTACATCGTTGTACTTCCTCCTCTTCTTGGACTCCTGTTGTAGGAGTAGAAGCTGAGGAAGTAACAACTCTGGCCTCTCCAGCTCCCTTACAAGAATACTCCAGATTTTATCTGAATTCTTCTTGTACAGGAGCTGGGTGAGAATTCCGGCGATCTTTTTCCTAGAAAGGGTTTCCATCCCCTTCGAGACCTCAAATTGGCTACCAGTCGAAATGATACTATCACACGACTCGTAGCCACCGAGGCTCGAAAGACCAGTCTCATCGAAACCGGTCATGTCGCAGTCCGAAAGCTGCTCATGAGATGCTTCCACCTCCCTTACAACAACCTTCGGAATGCCAGCTCCACTATCGTCCTCCTCCGAGTGGGGCCGCTTTGATGCGACTGGCTTTGCTGGCTCTGGAGGAGGCAGCATCACACGGTCCACCTTTGTCTTCCTCCTCCTCGTCCTCTTTTTCTTGCCTAAATGGCTACTCGACTCCTCGTCGGAAGTAGCCGTGTTTTCACGTGCCGACGTGGCGCCGTTTACAGCCATAACTATTTTTGCCTCTAGGACAACTTCAGGCACCCTAACCACTGGCTGCTCCAAAATAGCAGGTTGAGTGCCGGCCGCAGGCTCCCTCTCCAGATCCACTACTGTAGTAGTGGCTTCCTTCGAGGGAACCCTCGGTTCAGCCTTCTTCCCGGTTCTCCTGGGGCAGTCAGCAATAAAATGCCCTACCAAATGGCAAGCATGGCATTTTGCTTCGGTGCCAACGTCTATCCAGTGCCTCGAGCCGGATAAGCTCAGGTAGAAGCCTGACGGAAGCGTACATCCCTTATTCAAGGTAATGGACGCTTCCCGGCTGGTACCGAAAATACCCCGCCCGAGACCCTCATCCCCAATTTTAATTGGAATGGCGCGAACCCTTCCATGAACCTTCCCGAATCTCCCAAGGAAATTCGAGAGGTCTTCATGTTGGGCTCGCATAGGGACCCGTGAAAACACGACCTTCGTGGGCTTCTCTTTTAGCGGGAATGGAACGAGGTGTCTACCCTCCACCTCGATGCCCTCAAGCATGAGCTTGGTAGCGCTTGAATTGACACGTCCGCACTCTTTAAAATAATAATAATTTTTTTTTATGTATATATGCTCTTTATTTTTTGGCTCTTTGGCTCTTTTCAAAATTCCTTAAAAATAGGTGGCAAAAGGCTCTACAAAGTGTAAACAAAAGGTCGCTAGCTAATCTAAAAGTTATAAAAGGGTCAATAGGGAGAATTAAACAATTAAAACAATTAGAAAAACTAATCAACAAGAAAAAAGACACAAACAAAATGAAATGAAACAAGACAAAATTCTCAAAAGAGACTAAAAAACGGCTACAAGAATTTTGAAAAGGATCTAAAAGATAGACAAAAAATTTAAAAGTCCCAATTTTGACAATTGGGTAAGTGGCAGCTCCAAGAAGTTCCAAATTTCCAAAATAAACTAATAAAAATAATTGCCTAAACGAACGAATTTTCAACATAAAATTTTGAAATTTAGCACCGACACCGAAACCGAATTAAAAATAAATGACCGAACGAACGAAAAATTTACGCGATACCGTTATAGAGTCCCGCGAGGGCAGCCTGTAGTATCATAGACCTCTACAAACTGCCCTCATCATCCCTCCAGCTTAGCATCTCTAACAGAGTGCTTGTCCTTCCCACAGCACTTGCAACGATTCCTAAGCGGGGAGAAGCCCCGTGGACTAGTGTTGCAAATGCTGTGGCCTGCTATCACCAGTGAAAGACAAGAGCTCCGTCCTGCACCGACGATAGTGGTTGCCATGTGCAGTTGAATGTGTCTGCGTTCGTTGCCAGATATTCAAGACGTAAACGTCTCTTCAACCTGTCAACGAAGTGGCGCTTAAGTGGGTGTGCGTGGTGTTGTGGGTCAGTGTTCTGATTCCCAGCTTCGACTCTCATGTAGTACAGGTGAATTGTAGATTTGGCCAGTGTCAACACAAAGCTAATCAAACAATTCACTCGACTACATACCTTTGGTCCCCATAGAAACGATGTCCTAGTAATGCCGAAATTCGGGTGGATCAACTGACACATACCGCGCACGAGATCCATTAGACCCTGCAAAGCCGGACAAGTGAAGAACCTGTAAAACAGGGTGCCTTTACCAGCACAAACTGTGCAAATCCTCTGAACTCGGCGGTCGATATGTGACAACTGATTAGGATGCATAAGACTGTGATGCAGCAATTTGAATGCTACATCCGCATCTTTGTAATTAGAAGGATAACTGTAGACTACTCTGCAAGTTATCCCTGCCATCACGCCCATATTCACCCCGAGGTGTGTTCGCCATCTGTTGTATCCTGTATACTCCGGAGGTCTTATTGACATAAGCACGTCACGGAGCACACGTGTTGTAAGTGTGCTGAAAGGTGTGTGTGGTGGCCTGTTCAGAACGAAAGCATCTTCCAACTTAGTGCCAGGGTCACTGGTCCCAAGTTGGCGAAATCTCTCCCGCGCAGAAGCAGCCAGGTCGTGGAGTTGTGAAGTGTTAGTGTTTATTCGACAGTTTCCAGAGATATCAATAATATCTCCGAGAACCGTCAGTGTATGCGTGTCAGCTTCAAAACCCCGAGCATTACTGAACACTGAATCTATTAATTCAGGATTAAACCTGATTGGAATCGATGCGAATTGCGTGTACCTTAGAGCATTCCACTGAAGGTGAAATGCTGGCCTGATTCTGTCCCAGGTCTGAATCGTTGAGATTAGATCCTGTGGCCAGTCACGAGGATAAGGTGGTCGAACAGAGAGTAGGTAGTAATACTCCCCTATGCCGATCCCTCCCAGTACATTCACCCACAGTTGAGAAATCAAGCTGTCTCTCTGGCAAAACACTCTTTGGAATGCCCGCACTTGGAGACACCTTGATTTCACAACCAAGTTAGTGAGACCTAATCCACCTATCTTGACTGGCAGACAGAGCGTGCTTTCAGCAACCCATCGTCTTCCCCACCAAAAGGCGTCTATCGCTTTTGCTTGAAGAAGACCTACGAAGCCTTCATCAAACGTCTCAGACTTTAGCAGATGAACGATGGACGAGGTAATCAAATAGTTTATCACGACTGACCTACCCATTAAGGATAATGGAAACAGTCGACTACGCCATGAGTTTACAGCTCTAGAGAGTTTCTCAAGAGCGATGCGGCTATTATTTGATTTACTCTCGCGTCCGATATACACACCTAAATACTTCAGGCAAGTATTAGTCCATTGGATGTTCAGTGGAGTATCTGTACGATCTCTCCACCTTCCACACCACAAGCCTTGACTCTTACTAAGGTTGATTTTAGCGCCCGCTATACGTTCGAACTGTTCGAAAACAGCACGAGCGACCGGAAAAGCTTCATCTCTTGTCACGAAAATAGACAGATCATCCGCATACGCCAACATAAGAGGCCTCACATTGGTATATGGTAGACGAACCGCATACTGTCCGAGCATTCGACGAAGATTCACCAGTAGCGGCTCCAACGAAAGATCATAAAGCATACCTGACAATGGACAGCCCTGTCTGATACCTCGATGAAACGAGATAGGAGCCAGAACTTGTCCTTGATGCTTAATCAAAATCGCTGAATCTCTATACAGTTTCCTGACAATATCGAGCCACCTGGGCGGAAACCCAAATGCCTCGAGCGCAGTCAAGAGATACTCATGCGAGACACTATCAAAAGCCTTTTGCTGGTCAAGTGAAATCATGGCCATTTGTGTACCTGTCTGTTCATGGTAGGCAAACAAATGCTTGGCTACCGCGATGTTGTCGTAGATACTACGACCAGGTACACAATAGGACTGTTCCGGGTGTATTACCGAAGCAATCACTGAGCGGAGTATCGCCCCTAATGCTTTGCAGACGATTTTGTAGTCTACATTGCATAGGGTTACTGGCCTCCAGTTCCCCATCCTCTGCAAATCTCCCTTCTTTGGAATCAAGCGCATAACAGATCTCCTCCAACTAGAAGGAAAGTCTGAATGCGTCTCAACCGCCGAATTGAAGACTTCCAAAAGGTCAGGAATTAATAAATCCCTGAAACGTATGAAGAATTCTGGAGTCAAGCCGTCATAACCAGGTGAAGTGTGTCGCCTTAGATCCTTTGTCGCAGCAATCATATCCTCCAATGTGATTACTGTATCCAGGAGCTCCTTACTGTCTTCAGAGAAAGTGGGAATATTCTCAAGGAATTCATGAGTGGTCGAGGATGTTGTCGACGTCGATTCAGAGTAGAGACTACTGTAGTAGTCTCGAATATATTCTGATAGCTGTTGTCCGTTGAGGACTTGTCCAGATTCATCAATTATCGATTCGACCTCACAAGAAGCAGTACGACGTCTAGTCGCCTGAAAGAAGTACTCAGTTGAAGAATCGCCTTCTCTCAGCCAGCGCGATTGGCCGCGCAGCACAAACTCCAAGCTGTGCTTGTAAGTCTATGTCGCCAAGCGTTCCTTTATTCCATTGAAATAAAGAATCAACCCCGGCTGAGTTGGGAGAAGAGCTGCCACCCGAGAGACCTCGGCCGACAAGCTAGAAGCTTGATAGCCACTTCGATTGAAACTCGTCTCGATAAAAGACCGAATCTGGAGCTTTCCAACATCCCACCATTGACTAAGAAAAGGAAAGTCAGCTTTCCTCTCTTGCCAATCGTGCCAGAAATCAATGAACTCATTGATGAACTGCTCGGAATTCAAGAAATAGTTGTTGAATATCCAGTATGCAGTTCGTCTTTCAACTAGAGTGCTGGTCGCCACCACAAGAAGATGATCACTAATCGAACACACTTCATGAGTGACACCAACGAAATGTTCTAGTATTCCAGGTGAGACGTAAAGTCTATCAATTCTGGAGCCTGCGAGACTTCCATGGATATTTCGCGAGACCCTCGTGTATGATCTAGTCGTAGGATGCATCCAACGATAGATATCCACGAGTCTGAAAACACCGACAAAATTCCTCAATCGAGTAGCATTGACAGAGTTGAACTCAACTCCAGAGTGCCGATCCATTGAGGGATTCAGAGTGCAGTTGAAATCACCTCCGAGGACAGTTTCGCCGCTAAAATTCACCAGACAGGACTGAACACTATCAAGAACTTGTGTTGTAATGTCCTGGTCATGAAGAAGGTACACGTTTACTACCTTGATATGTTTGTCTTGAACGACAAAATCCAAGGAAGAAGCGAAGCCTGGGAAGATATCTGTATAGACAGGAGACGATAGTGTAAATTTGTTGGATACAATGATTGCCACCCCTGAGCCTCGGCGAGGCGCAGGTGTGGCAAACATTGCATAGCCAGTGTGTAAATAAGCATAGCGCTCAAGTTGTGTATATGTGTCTTGTGTAAAATTCGTCTCCTGTAGAAGCGCGATGTCTATATCGAACATTTTGACATGTTCGATAGTGCTGTGTAACCTTGTATGTGCACTTAAACCCCCGGTGTTGATCGAAGCTATCTTGCACATTCAAAGAGATGAAAAGCTCAAACGATGAATGTGCGACGTCTATTGACGAGGAGAATCGGCCAAGCGATGCTCCTGAAGCAACTCCTCCACCTTCCTATGAAGTCGTTCTAACCGCGCTACATCGTTGTACTTCCTCCTCTTCTTGGACTCCTGTTGTAGGAGTAGAAGCTGAGGAAGTAACAACTCTGGCCTCTCCAGCTCCCTTACAAGAATACTCCAGATTTTATCTGAATTCTTCTTGTACAGGAGCTGGGTGAGAATTCCGGCGATCTTCTTCCTAGAAAGTGTTTCCATCCCCTTCGAGACCTCAAATTGGCTACCAGTCGAAATGATACTATCACATGACTCGTAGCCACCGAGGCTCGAAAGACCAGTCTCATCAAAACCGGTCATGTCGCAGTCCGAAAGCTGCTCAAGAGATGCTTCCACCTCCCTTACAACAACCTTCGGAATGCCAGCTCCACTATCGTCCTCCTCCGAGTGGGGCCGCTTTGATGCGACTGGCTTTGCTGGCTCTGGAGGAGGCAGCATCATACGGTCCACCTTTGTCTTCCTCCTCCTCGTCCTCTTTTTCTTGCCTAAATGGCTACTCGACTCCTCGTCAGAAGTAGCCGTGTTTTCACGTGCCGACGTGGCGCCGTTTACAGCCATAACCATTTTTGCCTCTAGAACAACTTCAGGCACCCTAACTACTGGCTGCTCCAAAATAGCAGGTTGAGTGCCGGCCGAAGGCTCCTTCTCCAGATCCACTACTGTAGTAGTGGCTTCCTTCGAGGGAACCCTCGGTTCAGCCTTCTTCCCGGTTCTCCTGGGGCAGTCAGCAATAAAATGCCCTACCAAATGGCAAGCATGGCATTTTGCTTCGGTGCCAACGTCTATCCAGTATCTCGAGCCGGATATGCTCAGGTAAAAGCCTGACGGAAGCGTACACCCCTTATTCAAGGTGATGGACGCTTCCCGGCTAGTACCGAAGATACCCCGCCCGAGACCCTCGTCCCCAATTTTAATGGGAATGGCGCGAACCTTTCCATGAACCTTCCCGAATCTCCCAAGGAAATTCGAGAGGTCTTCATGTTGGGCTCGCATAGGGACCCGCGAAAACACGACCTTCGTGGGCTTCTCTTTTAGCGGGAATGGAACGAGGTGTCTACCCTCGACCTCGATGCCCTCAAGCATAAGCTTAGTGGCGCTTTCGAGGGTTGTGGTATACACCTCGACCATTCCTCCAGCTATAATTCCCATTGAGAAAAGCTGCTCACAGGAGATGACGCGGAAGATTGCCTTCAGGTATGCAGTCTGAGGACATCCTCTGATGTGCTCAAGCTGCATCCCGTAGCTCTCGTCCTGCCACCTCCCGTCGAAGAAGCCCTGGAGACCCGCACTGGTCTTGGGCCGAGGCTTACCCGCGTCCAATGGGGGTGGACGAGGAGTGATGCCCCTGCTCTGAATTTCGATAGTGGAAGCCTGCCTGGAACTACCACTTACCTGCGCATATGACATCCCTGACACTAATGCCGGGGATCGTAGTGCAGCTACTGGTTTTGCTACTGGTGCCGCTGGCTTCTGTTTTGAGGCATTTGTCTTCACCACAGAAAGCGGTGGCCTCATGATAACACCGCTCGGCTTTGGCGCTGAATCTGAAGCTGTTTTAACGACTTCCACCAAGCTTGGGTTTTTCCCTTGGGTTGATGCTGTCGTTGTAGTGGCTGCGGGTACTGCTGCTTGTGCAGGAGTGCTTGGAGTTGGTGCTCCAGACTCTTCTGGGACAGCGCCAGCTGTCCTTCCAGCTGTATTCTCCGACGGAGTTGGCTGCAGTTGCTTGGCCTCTTGACTAGGGCCCTTAAAAGCCTTTTCATTGGGCCCTTTTAAGCTTTTTTGTGAAGAAGAAGAAGCGCTTAAGTTCTTCTTCCTCCTTCCACTTGATTTGAGAGGATCCTCATTCCCCCCAGAATCGCTGCTGCTCTCACCCATTTAGAGTGAGGCAGAGAAGTTTTTTATGCTTTTTATACTTTTAATTTTATTTTAATAAATTTATAATTTTCGATAAATTTGATTTTTTTATTATTTTTCTTCTACTTTAATTTATTATTTTACAATTATATTACTTTTGCTAAGTCCAAAACTAAAAAAAATTTACGGTTGCCATGGCAACGGCCGAAATTAAATTAATTTGTCAAAATGTCAGAAAATTGTTCGTTTTTCACAATTTTTTTAAACTTTTCTTTATAGTTTTTTGGTACAAAATTCCTCGTTAGACGACACTATCTCAGAGGTGGTACCGCCGGTAACACTACACTTCACTTTTTAGCTATTTTCGCACTTATTTTACGGTATATCTGTTAAAATCTCTGGAACTCTGTTTCGACACGTCTGCTCCTCGGATTAATAATAATAATAATTTTTTTTTATGTGTATAATGACTCTTTTATTGTTGGCTCTTTGGCTCTTTTAAAAGTTCCTTAAAAGTAGGTGGCAAAAGGCTCTACAAAGTGTAAAAAAGACGCTAGCTAAACTAAAGTTGTAAAAGTCAATAGGGACAAATAAAACAATTAAACTAAACAAATGACACAAAACTAAAACAAAATGACACAAAAAGTAAAACAAATTCAAACAAAATGCTCAAAAGAGTCTATAAACGGTCACGAGAATTTTGAAAAAACATTAAGTAATAACCAAAAGTTTAAAACCAGTCCCAATTTTGACAATTGGGTAAGTGGCAGTTCCAAGAAGTTCCAAAATTTCAAAATAAACTAATAAAAATTTCCCTAAACGAGCGAATTTCTACAAAAAATTTTGCAATTTAGAACCGAAACCGAAACCGAATTACAAATAAATCACCGAACGAACAAAAAATTTACGCGATACCGTTATAGAGTCCCGCGAGAGCAGCCTGTAGTATCATAGACCTCTACAAACTGCCCTCATCATCCCTCCAGCTTAGCATCTCTAACAGAGTGCTTGTCCCTCCCACAGCACTTGCAACGATTCCTAAGCGAGGAGAAGCCCCGTGGACTAGTGTTGCAAATGCTGTGGCCTGCTATCACCAGCGAAAGACAAGAGCTCCGTCCTGCACCGACGATAGTGGTTGCCATGTGCAGTTGAATGTGTCTGCGTTCGTTGCCAGATATTCAAGACGTAAACGTCTCTTCAACCTGTCAACGAAGTGGCGCTTAAGTGCGTGTGCGTGGTGTTGTGGGTCAGTGATCTGATTCCCAGCTTCGACTCTCATGTAGTACAGGTGAATTGTAGATTTGGCCAGTGTCAACACAAAGCTAATCAAACAATTCACTCGACTACATACCTTTGGTCCCCATAGAAACGATGTCCTAGCAATGCCGAAATTCGGGTGGATCAACTGACACATACCGCGCACGAGATCCATTAGACCCTGCAAAGCCGGACAAGTGAAGAACCTGTGAAACAGGGTGCCCTCACCAGCACAAACTGTGCAAATCCTCTGAACTCGGCGGTCGATATGTGACAACTGATTAGGATGCATAAGACTGTGATGCAGCAATTTGAATGCTACATCCGCATCTTTGTAATTAGAAGGATAACTGTAGACTACTCTGCAAGTTATCCCTGCCATCACGCCCATATTCACCCCGAGGTGTGTTCGCCATCTGTTGTATCCTGTATACTCCGGAGGTCTTATTGACATAAGCACGTCACGGAGCACACGTGTTGTAAGTGTGCTGAAAGGTGTGTGTGGTGGTCTGTTCAGAACGAAAGCATCTTCCAACTTAGTGCCAGGGTCACTGGTCCCAAGTTGGCGAAATCTCTCCCGCGCAGAAGCAGCCAGGTCGTGTAGTTGTGCAGTGTTAGTGTTTATTCGACAGTTTCCAGAGATATCAATAATATCTCCGAGAACCGTCAGTGTATGCGTGTCAGCTTCAAAACCCCGAGCATTACTGAACACTGAATCTATTAATTCAGGATTAAACCTGATTGGAATCGATGCGAATTGCGTGTACCTTAGAGCATTCCACTGAAGGTGAAATGCTGGCCTGATTCTGCCCCAGGTCTGAATCGTTGAGATTAGATCCTGTGGCCAGTCACGAGGATAAGGTGGTCGAACAGAGAGTAGGTAGTAATACTCCCCTATGCCGATCCCTCCCAGTACATTCACCCACAGTTGAGAAATCAAGCTGTCTCTCTGGCAAAACACTCTTTGGAATGCACGCACTTGGAGACACCTTGATTTCACAACCAAGTTAGTGAGACCTAATCCACCTATCTTGACTGGCAGACAGAGCGTGCTTTCAGCAACCCATCGTCTTCCGCACCAAAAGGCGTCTATCGCTTTTGCTTGAAGAAGACCTACGAAGCCTTCATCAAACGTCTCAGACTTTAGCAGATGAACGATGGACGAGGTAATCAAATAGTTTATCACGACTGACCTACCCATTAAGGATAGTGGAAACAGTCGACTACGCCATGAGTTTACAGCTCTAGAGAGTTTCTCAAGAGCGATGCGGCTATTATTTGATTTACTCTCGCGTCCGATATACACACCTAAATACTTCAGGCAAGTATTAGTCCATTGGATGTTCAGTGGAGTATCTGTACGATCTATCTCTCCACCTTCCACACCACAAGCCTTGACTCTTACTAAGGTTGATTTTAGCGCCCGCTATACGTTCGAACTGTTCGAAAATAGCACGAGCGACCGGAAAAGCTTCATCTCTTGTCACGAAAATAGACAGATCATTCGCATACGCCAACATAAGAGGCCTCACATTGGTATATGGCAGATGAACCGCATACCGTCCGAGCATTCGACGAAGATTCACCAGTAGCGGCTCCAACGAAAGATCATAAAGCATACCTGACAATGGACAGCCCTGTCTGATACCTCGATGAAACGAGATAGGAGCCAGAACTTGTCCTTGATGCTTAATCAAAATCGCTGAATCTCTATACAGTTTCCCGACGATATCGAGCCACCTGGGCGGAAACCCAAATGCCTCGAGAGCAGTCAAGAGATACTCGTGCGAGACACTATCAAAAGCCTTTTGTTGGTCAAGTGAAATCATGGCCATTTGTGTACCTGTCTGTTCATGGTAGGCAAACAAATGCTTGGCTACCGCGATATTGTCGTAGATACTACGACCAGGTACACAATAGGACTGTTCCGGGTGTATTACCGAAGCAATCACTGAGCGGAGTATCGCCCCTAATGCTTTGCAGACGATTTTGTAGTCTACATTGCATAGGGTTACTGGCCTCCAGTTCCCCATCATCTGCAAATCTCCCTTCTTTGGAATCAAGCGCATAACAGATCCCCTCCAACTAGAAGGAAAGTCTGAATGTGTCTCAACCGCCGAATTGAAGACTTCCAAAAGGTCAGGAATTAATAAATCCCTGAAACGTATGAAGAATTCTGGAGTCAAGCCGTCATAACCAGGTGAAGTGTGTCGCCTTAGATCCTTTGTCGCAGCAATCATATCCTCCAATGTGATTACTGTATCCAGGAGCTCCTTACTGTCTTCAGAGAAAGTGGGAATATTCTCAAGAAATTCATGAGTGGTCGAGGATGTTGTCGACGTCGATTCAGAGTAGAGACTACTGTAGTAGTCTCGAATATATTCTGATAGCTGTTGTCCGTTGAGGACTTGTCCAGATTCATCAATTATCGATTCGACCTCACAAGAAGCAGTACGACGTCTAGTCGCCTGAAAGAAGTACTCAGTTGGAGAATCGCCTTCTCTCAGCCAGCGCGATTGGCCGCGCAGCACAAACTCCAAGCTGTGCTTGTAAGTCTGTGTCGCCAAGCGTTCCTTTATTCCATTGAAATAAAGAATCAACCCCGGCTGAGTTGGGAGAAGAGCTGCCACCCGAGAGACCTCGGCCGACAAGCTAGAAGCTTGATAGCCACTTCGATTGAAACTCGTCTCGACAAAAGACCGAATCTGGAGCTTTCCAACATCCCACCATTGACTAAGAAAAGGAAAGTCAGCTTTCCTCTCTTGCCAATCGTGCCAGAAATCAATGAACTCATTGATGAACTGCTCGGAATTCAACAAATAGTTGTTGAATATCCAGTATGCAGTTCGTCTTTCAACTAGAGTGCTGGTCGCCACTACAAGAAGATGATCGCTAACGGAACACACTTCATGAGTGACACCAACGAAATGTTCTAGTATTCCAGGTGAGACGTAGAGTCTATCAATTCTGGAGCCTGCGAGACTTCCATGGATATTTCGCGAGACCCTCGTGTATGATCTAGTCGTAGGATGCATCCAACGATAGATATCCACGAGTCTGAAAACACCGACAAAATTCCTCAATCGAGTAGCATTAACAGAGTTGAACTCAACTCCAGAGTGCCGATCCATTGAGGGATTCAGAGTGCAGTTGAAATCACCTCCGAGGACAGTTTCGCCGCTAAAATTCACCAGACACGACTGAACACTATCAAGAACTTGTCTTGTAATGTCCTGGTCATGAGGAAGGTACACGTTTACTACCTTGATATTTTTGTCTTGAATTACAAAGTCCAAGGAAGAAGCGAAGCCTGGGAAGATATCTGTATAGACAGGAGACGATAGTGTAAATTTGTTGGATACAATGATTGCCACCCCTGAGCCTCGGCGAGGCGCAGGTGTGGCAAACATTGCATAGCCAGTGTGTAAATAAGCATAGCGCTCAATTTATGTGTATGTGTCTTGTGTAAAATTCGTCTCCTGTAGAAGCGCGATGTCTATATCGAACATTTTGACATGTTCGATAGTGCTGTGTAACCTTGTATGTGCACTTAAACCCCCGGTGTTGATCGAAGCTGTCTTGCACATTCAAAGAGATGAAAAGCTCAAACGATGAATGTGCGACGTCTATTGACGAGGAGAATCGGCCAAGCGATGCTCCTGAAGCAACTCCTCCACCTTTCTATGAAGTCGTTCTAACCGCGCTACATCGTTGTACTTCCTCCTCTTCTTGGACTCCTGTTGTAGGAGTAGAAGTTGAGGAAGTAACAACTCTGGCCTCTCCAGCTCCCGTACAAGAATACTCCAGATTTTACCTGAATTCTTCTTGTACAAGAGCTGGCCAAGAATGCTGCGAATTTTCTCCCTAGGAAGGGTTTCCATCCCCCTCGAGACCTCAAATTGGCTACCAGTCGAAATGGCACTACCACACGACTCATAGCCACTGAAGCTCGAGAGACCAGTCTCATCCAAACCGGTCATGTCGCAGTCCGAAAGCTGCTCGAGAGACACTTCCGCGTCCCTCACAACAACCTTCGAACCGCGAGCTCCACTATCGTCCTCCTCCGAGTGGGGCCGTTTTGATGCGACTGGCTTTTCTGGCTCTGGAGGTGGCAGCATCACCCGGTCCACCTTCGTCTTCCTCCTTCTCGTCCTCCTTTTTTTGCCTTGATGGCTACTCGACTCCTCGTCAGAAGTAGCCGTGTTTTCACGTGCCGACGTGGCGCCGTTTACAGCCATAACTATTTTTGCCTCTAAGATAACTTCAGGCACCTTAACCACTGGCTGCTCCAAAATAGCAGGTTGAGTGCCGGCCGAAGGCTCCTTCTCCAGATCCACTACTGTAGTAGTGGCTTCCTTCGAGGGAACCCTCGGTTCAGCCTTCTTCCCGGTTCTCCTGGGGCAGTCAGCAATAAAATGCCCTACCAAATGGCAAGCATGGCATTTTGCTTCGGTGCTCACGTCTATCCAGTGCCTCGAGCCGGATATGCTCAAGTAGAAGCCTCTTGGAAGCGTACATCCCTTATTTAAGGTAATGGACGCCTCCCGGCTGGTACCGAAGATACCCCGCCCAAGACCCTCGTCCCCAATTTTAATTGGAATGGCGCGAACGCCGCCATGAACCTTCCCAAATCTCCCCAAGAAATTTAGGAGGTCTTCATGACTGGCGCGCATAGGGACCCGTGAAAACACGACCTTCGTGGGCTTTTCCCTGAGTGGGAACGGCACAAGGTGCCTACCATCCACCTCGATGCCCGCAAGCATAAGCTTGGTAGCACTTTCGAGGGTCGTGGTATACACCTCGACCATTCCCCCAGCTATTACTCCCATGGAGAATAGCTCCTCACGAGAGATGACCTGAAAGATTGCTTTTAGGTATGAGCTCTGAGGACATCTACTGATGTGCTCGAGCTGCATACCGTAGCCCTCATCCTGCCACCTCCCGTTGAAAAAAGCCTGTAGACCCGCACCGGTCTTAGGCCGAGGCTTACCTGCGTCCAATGGGGCTGGACGAGGAGTGATGCCTTTGCCTAAAATTTCGATAAATGACTCCTTTTGTCTGGAACTGCCACTTACTTGCGCATACGAGATCCCTGAGACTAACGCCGGGGATCGTAGTGTTGTTTCTGCTGGTGCTGGTGTCTTTTTCTGCGAGGTATTTGCTTTCACTGAGGAAAGCGTTGGCCTCACTGGTGCTATTCCAGAAGGTTTTGGCGCTGCAGTTGAAGCTGCGCTGACGACTTCTTTCAAGCTTGGCGTTTTCCTCTGGCTAGATGTAGTCGTTGTTGTGGCTGCGGGTACTGCTACCTTTGCAGTAGTGTTCGGAGCTAATGCTCCAGATGCTTCTGGGACAGTGGCAGGTGTATTTCCTGCAGTCTTCTCCGACGGAGCTGGCTTCAATTTCTTGGCCTCTTCAGTAGGGCCCTTTATGGCCTTTTCAGTGGGCCCTTTCCGGTTTTCCAGGGAAGAGGAAGAAGATTTATTATTCTTCTTCCTCCCTTGCTTTGATTTGAGGGGATCATCAGTCCCCCCAGAATCGCTGCTGCTCATTTTCAACGCGGCAGAGAAATCTTATGTTTCTGCTTTTCTTTATTTATTTTTATTATTTTAAATAATGTTTATGATTTAAGATAATTTAAATTTTTTGCTTTATTATATTTTATAAATAGTTTCGTCCTAAATCAATTGAATTTAATTTAATTTAATCCACTTCTGTAAATTTATTCACGGTTGCCATGTTGCCATGGCAACGACCAAAATTATTTTAAAACTCCAGAGCTGTCACAAAATTTTTATTTTCTCACACTTTCTTTTTAATTTTTTTGTAGTTTTTTATAATTAGTAACAATAGGCACAATACAAACGTTCACAAAAACACCCCAATATGACTTTTACACACTTTGAGCGGTTTTTTAAAGTTTATTTATGCTCTTTTTCTTATTATTTTTGGGAGCTCGAATTGACACGTTCGCTCACTGCGGCAATAATAATAATAATAATAATAATAATAATAATAACAATAATAATAACAACAGAGGTTTCTCGTCCCAGGTCAAAACTATCAGGAGCAACTTCAGCAGTTCCTCTATTCCTTCACTACTTTACAATGAAGTGATTGTTGTCTACGTGAATAAAATATTTAATATTTAGACTGTTAGATTCACTTCAAATTCTCCTTTTCCGGGGCCACTTTATATCTCTCTTGTAGATGTGCACAAGAGCCAGTACACATCCATACAAGAGTTATGTGCAAGGTCCTTAAGGAGATCAACGTCTATTTAGCTGCAGGTCCTGATAGTTTCAACACTCCGTTAAATAAAACCTGTGCCTCATTCTTGGCTAAAGCTCTGCGAAAACATTTCTACTGTCTTATTTAACAGAAACATTTCGAATTGCTTGGAAACTACCTAACGTTCAGCCTATTCCCAAGAAAGGAAAGGGTAGTGATCCCTCAAGTTATCGACATATTACAATCACTTCGATTCACCTAAAGGCTTTTGAATGTACCATTAACTCCAAATTAGAAGTATCTAGAAATTAGAAG